>CANHQG010000376.1:0-36570 GCA_947462335.1 Harmothoe impar
GGCCCCTCCCTGGTCACGGATCACTGGGCCGTGACCAGGTGTCACGAGATGACACAGTTAATGGCCTTGACCTAATTACGGCCATATTGCTCATCCTGTAGTCGAGACGCTTTAGTCATGCCTCGTTAACCCTTTAAGGCCTTATAATACTGCCCTTGGTCGTCATGATGCATGAATGCAGCCCTGGCGAGTACCTCGCCAGGGCTGCATTCAAGCAGCATGCTGACCCTATAGCTATAGGGTTGAGACACTTCTGAAGGGTCCTCATGATGCACCGATGCAGTACCGGTGAGTTACTGGCAGGGGCTGCATTGGTGCATCATGATGAGAATTGTTATATTTTATTGACATGACGTCCTTAAAGGGTTAATGACAGATTGACAGTACTTCTAGTGGTCAGGTTAATGGTGATACCATTGTTCTCAGTGTACTTAGCCATAGGTGTGAATTATATTGAGTATGTGAACCCCGAGGTGTTAATCTAATGTCACTAATATTTTATTCCTCCTGTTGTTTGCCACTTTTAGGGCACAATCAGATGTCACTATCAAACATTTCTCATCATTAACATTTTCGTGATGCAGACATCTTAGTGTATATATGTTACACATACCTTTTGAGTTTATTTCTATCATTTATAATGATCACCCCTTATCATTTTCATTTTCTTGATCTACCTTGGATAGCATAATTATTATGTTTCCATTTGCCATTGGATTGGCCCATTGGGTGCAACAGTAGACACCCTTCTTGCCAGTGAAGGAGAAACTGGCACTGCCCCTCCCTTTTTTTTCAAATTTCATAATTTCATTGCACATGATATATCTCTATTTTAATTTTAATTAAGAAATAAATTGTCAGTTTCTGGGTCGCTTATAATTATTGTCCTTTCAAGTTGAGACTGGGAACAACCTATTTGCATTGAAGATTTTCAGCATGTGAATGCAAGACAGAGAAAGTAACGGTACTATTTCCACCCTCTTCCAGTGAGCATTTCACACCGAAAACGTAAAACGCTTCGACCACGGCGCGACTCGAACACGCAATCTTCTGATCCGAAGTCAGACGCCTTATCCATTAGGCCACGCGGCCACCGCAGTAGTGGGCGTGCCAAAGGTTCTACTGTTGACTAGACACCATAGCCTATCATCATCAGATGCAGCTGAATGACGCATTGTCTACAATGGTGATAGTACACATGTTACACACTTATTGTATGTGTATACCATTTAATTACCAATCGGTCAGAGGCCGTATTTGCAATGTGCATTGGGAGACTAATACATTGTTGTATGAGTCATTGTTTAGATTATGAATACATTCCAATAGGTGGCTTAGACCAAAAGACAGAAGGTTTGTTAAATTCCAGTCATGCACTTTTCAGAAACCCTAGCTGGGTCTTAAGTCTTCATGCCGCATTTGCGTGGCCACTTTAGATGTTAACTGTGACTACAAGGAAACCCCAGGCCTATTTGAAGGTGTTTATGCTGATAACTTAGGCCCAAAAAAAGGTCACCCGACCGACCCTATCAAAACATCATGTGAAATAGAAATGCAGCAGGGTACATGCAAATTTATGCAATTTTGAAGAAATGTTCACATCTTTACACATTTTTGGAAATTTTGGGGTATGTAGAGTGGCTGGCTTAAAAAGACGACCTATACAGAAAACCTAAGTCTGTTAGACAGGTGATCAGTGCTGATGACTTAGGGTGATCATGCCTTGTTGATGACCTAAAGTGATCTACTGTGATCACCTAACGTAATCATTTTGAGGACATGATTTTGCCACTAGGGGGCCCTACTATACAACTATGTAATTTACAGCACATACTCCAGGTCATCTACTGGATGATAACTATATTGATCTTGAACATAGGTGTTTATAAGATGGTGGATATAGAGACTATTTGGAACATTAGAGACTCAATTAATTAAAAAGAAGTTATGCTATCATTATCAAAAGGCATAGGTATTTGTAAACATGGATACCTCATTTGTCTATGGAATCATAACTACAAGTGTAAGGAGTGACTGTTATTAGTTATATACACATACACCTTATTATGTCTATGATGAGGGATAAAGGCTAAAATGGGCTCTCAGATGCAGCTTGATGGGAGGAGGGGGGGGGGGATCATGAAATTATTTCAAAATGATATCTCATTATGCAGAAAAACACAGTAGTCCACACAAGAATTCATCTCCTGTATAACCGGGCTCAGTGCTTTTGTTAACGTATGATTATAACGGTACCATTTCCGTCAGATTGCATGAGTACCCTATTTACATTGTAACTCTTTCACTTTCCAATGTTTACATTTCAACCAATTACATTCAGTCTCAAAAGATTAGAGCCCAACACACCAAACCCCACCCCGTGGGTATAGGCCAGCAACGGTAAATCACCCAGGGGCTATTTTTACAAGTTTTTCAACTTTTCAATTCTTCAAAAACACAACCCCCTTTCCCTTATGTTATAACCAATTATATAACATCAATGGATTACACGCAACCCATGCATGGAACAGTGGTTATTTTACGTAATAACAGTGACCGAGGATAAAGCGACTTCCCGACTATATACTGGTGCTCTTTGAGAAACCACCCCAACAATAATAACCCCCTTCTCCCCAAACTGATTCAGGCTGAGTTCAGGACCTTTAGTGAGTGATTATTTCTACTGAGGCGGGAGCTAATGCAAGTTGACAGAAGGCGTCTTTATATTAAGCAGTCGTTGCTCTTTCCGGAGCCCTTCCCCTTGGGTCCCCTACCCCCAGGGGTATAATCTTAACGTTATACATGGCTCACTCCCCAGCGGAGGTCGCTGCGTAATGATACACCTCCACTCCAACACAACACGCTTCAGTTGCTGCCACCACCAATCATCAGGAGCCTGGGCTGGAGGTAAACTCCAAATTAGGCAAGGTGTGAAAAATGGCAGCATTTCTCGCGATTGTTCCTCAGTAACAAGTGATGTGTGGAGTTCTGGTATAACGCCCATAGACCGATGGTGATGGAAGTTGTGTTTCGGGTAACAGGGTCAAGTTCTTTTCCATCTTCTTCTTGGGGCCGTCATTCCCTCCGCTAAATGCTGATAATTATCACAGGGACTCCCAGCTAGATAAAAATACGTTTTTACGTTGAAATAATATTCTCAATGGCATACAATTTGTGGCTCTAGGAATGAGCCATAGAGAAACGTCCTGAGACATTGCATAATGACTTTTGTCTAGTATAGGACTTCTCTCTAGCATGGACTTTATGTGGTTTGTGGGTCTATTGGTACTCTGTGTCCTTATGGAATCACCTCTATGCATTTGCCTAGCTGTATTGTCACTCATCTCATCTTTAGAAGTGTTATCCAAGGGCCATGTCGTCCCAAATTCGGTCAGTATGTAGTAGTTATAGGACGTGTACCAATCTGTACGTGAAATACAGTGAAGGAGCGTTATAGGCTCCATTCACTGAATACCCCTACAGATTGGTAATAGTCCTATAACTACTTTATGCCACTAGCTGTATACAGTATACAAGAGGTGTGAAATGCTTTGTTCATGGGCCATGTGAACCTGCTGACCAGCCTTCAGCTGTGTTAGTTTTAAAACTATGCATTTGTCTCAGCCCTATCATCTCTTCATTCATAATAATATTCCAAATAAGTCCGTTTGGCAAATGTTTTTACGATATGGCATCTACTCCATATTTTTTTGGTTTGAAAAAGTGTTTATTAATTGTCTTCCACAATGCTACAAAAGATATTCTAAAAAAACAGGGACCACCCCTTCTTACAAAGCAGGATATATTTATTTGAATCAAAAACATCAATACTATGAGGTATATGATGATACAGGTTTTCAAAATAAATCTTTTTCACATAATTCATAAGAAAAAATATTGTTGCTCTTCTGCAGGGATTTGATTTGAGAGTTTAAATGCAAAGATATCCAAACAACTATGAAAATGTCTTTAGTATTAGGTACCCCAGAGGAGCGCTGCGCTCCCGTGAAAAGGACCAAATGTCAGAGCATAAGAGCAATCTTTACATGCTCTTCACAGCCAGACCAATAATCATACAGGAATAGCAGACCACTCAACAGAAAGATATGGATCTCCTGGTGATATCTATTATCAATGCTCTGAATTTTGTGCAGCCTTAGTCTACAAAAATTGCTCTTTACTGAAGGCTGATTTTCTATCAGTTAGACACTTTGTCACCTGTTTTCTAAAAGGCTATTTTCCTACCTTTCCTTTCCAGTGGTCTTGCCATTCCACCATGGGTTGGACATATACAATATAGGCACCGTTGGATAGCTATGATTCAAACCTTTATTTGTATCCCCGGCACAATCATGAATAATTTTTTTTGAAATTATGGCTGCATTAACAATAATAAAACATCTTAAATAGACAAGTAATTCTCAAAAGAATTGATTGTGCCGCACCATGCCATGAAGCTCGAATTCTCTAGAATACCCCTGTTGAAACAGCTAAGCAATTCGATGGATGGGGCTGATGTGAGACTAAATCTAGGAAATAATCTTTGTAAAATAAGTATGATAACCCCCTGGCCATGTCCTAAATTGAGTAGGTGTATGCACTGTAAGTGTATGGGAGCACAATTAGGTACAGGCACTCAATACAGACCCACATTCCAGTAAGTGAAGGGAAGAATATAGCTTAGAGTCAACAAAATTGCAAGAAAAGGTTTCTTATATGTTTCTTAACTGTTTCGCACCTTTGCTTGACAGAAACAAATATTCAGCACCAGATTACTGTTGGGAAAGTGGATTAGATATGACATGGCCACCAGTGATACAAATATGGATGAACCTTCTGTGGTTCCTTTACCATGGACTGGAGGAACAATGTGGCAGCCCATGCATACGGAAAATAATTATTCTCCCAAAGGCAGACCCCATTAATTAACTAGCTCTGAGGATTATGTTATAATTGTATGATATGATCATTCAGTTGGAATTCCATGGAAGTATTTCTTATCAATATTTTGAATATTGCTATTTCACATGCTATGGATCTTCATTGAATATACAAACACCCCTTTTCACTTGAAAATTCCTGGTACCAGGTGTTTTGACTCTAGTACATGAATCTCAAAATGTTGATAGGTTAGATCCGTCCATACATATCTATATAGAGGAATTATATGGAGATTATGATTTATCCCATACATGCATTATTCTCTCACTTTGACTTTTGTTGTGGGCATATTGGTTTTGGAGGCACTCCTAGGGATGAATGTGGTGTATAATTTTCTTGCTGAATACTCATTTGAAGTAGGTGATAACCAATGATCAAGCTTTCTTTGCAATTAGTTTGAATGCAGTACCTTTATTTACTGAACTTACAGCTGGGGCCAGGTGTACTCATGCATGGCAGAGGACAGGTGAGTGGGGTTAGCAGCCACCACCACCCCACTCACACTACCTGTGTACATATATGTTTACCATAAAACCAAGCTAAACACCACTTTGTGATCTATATTATTCTCTATAGTTTAAGCATTGTGATACTAACCCTGCTTTCATTATGATCTAAAACTCCCAAGATATGATTATGTGCTGACTTCCATGGTAGAGTAAGGCACAGACATAAACAGTATAGGACCGATGGCTTCGGCTGGATTGCGTGCATTTAAGCCAATCATGTTGCGTTACCCGGTCTGCCAGTTCCGGTGGGCAAAGTTCACTTCCGGTTTCCAGTAAACAAACGCAGACGATGTGACAAGAACTTGAAGAAGGACAGATTTGAGGTAAGTATGTAGAGACACATGCAAATAAATGTGCCCCTCCCCTCCTTGCATTGTCGTAATTCATAATTTTAGATGTGAAAGCTGTCTTTCAATTCAAATTGATTGACTTTACTGGGAAACTTCCGAGTAGAAAGTTCGCCGTGACGCTGCCCTTCCCGGGCCAGGTCACTCAACTCATTGACACTGCCACTGCGGCACCGCGACTGAAAGTGATACTCGAGAGAGGCAGACTCGTATCTCCGGTCTCCAACTCCGCCAGGAGACTGGAGGTACGAGTTTGGGGCGGGGAGGGGAAGTTGGACTCAACCAGTGATCGCATATAATCTGATAGTGCTTTCTATGAGAAGCATACATCGACATTGGTGACTAATGGGGGTGGACCCCTAAAATCGACATGGCGACATGGCCGTTTCTTAAAATCGACAGGCGACATGGGACTTAGTGACAAATGACAGGAGAAATTAAAAGATATTGACAAGGGACATGGCCTTTTCTTAAAATCGACAGGCGACATGGAGCCTAGTGACAAATGACAGGAGAAATACGAAGATACTGACAAATGACACGAGCATTTCTTATAATCGACAGGCGACATGGGGACCCCCCATCTAGACCCCCTGACTAGGCCAGTCTAGGGTCAGTAGGGAGGGGGAGGGGGCGTAAAAAATCCTTCTTGAGTTGAGGGGGGGGGGGGGGGCACGAAATCTGTTTCCCCCCCCCCCTAAACTACCAACCCCAACCCCTACTCTCTGTGTCCAACTTTGCATGAAGGACAAGCACTCTGTTGAACTACGACATAGGCCTACTGTTTATTGTCCTAACCCTCTAAGGCTATGATCATGGACGGGGCTAGGGAAGTGTTCAGAGAGGTCCAAATTTTTAACCCCCCCTCCCCCATCAAGGGGTCTAAATCTGTCTCCCCTGTTGTTAAAAAATGATCACTCCCTTAGGGAGTATCTATTTATTAGTTACAGGGGAGGGTGGTGGGTTTGGGGGGGGGGGGGCATAAAATTGTCCGACCCCTCCTCAGGGGGGGGGGGGGGGGTAAACAATTCTGACCCCTCTTGAGGAGGTGGCGTGAAAATTTAAGCCCCTTTTAGCAAAAAAGCCTGCATCTTAGGGAGTGCTCATTTTTTAACAACAGGGGGGGTGGTGGATTTGGGGGGGGGGGTCAAAAATTTGGACCTCTCTTGGGGGGGGGGGGGCAAAAACATTCAACCTGTTTTGAGGGGAAAAGCCCGCGCGTTACTATGCTACAAAGGGGCGCCAACGCGCGCGATTTTCGGCCTGCCGGGGAGGGGGGTAAAAAATTTCGACCCCTCTAGAGGGGGGGTGAAAAAAATTTGCGCGCTCCGTGCGAAATCTCACCGCCCCCCCCACTGTTGTTAAAAAATGAGCACTCCCTTACTATAGTTCAAAGGGGGGGGGGGCGAAAAAAATTTCGCCGCCTTCGGCGAGTGGGGTCGCGAAACGTTCCATGCGCTCTCGAGGGGAGGCGTAATCATTTTTCTCCCCTCCGCGCGAAATCTCACCACCCCCCCTGTAATTAATAAATGAACACTCCCTTAGCTGAGTATAAAGTATTCTACCCTTTTCACATCTACAAATAGGCTACCGGGTCTACAGCAATAATAAACCAAGTGACTGTATTTCAAGGCCATGAGAATGAACGTGAGCTCTGGGTGGTATTTTTTACCCCCGTCTCCCTTGGCTATAGTCTATAGGCCTAGCGAGGGACAGAGAGTGATCCGAATTTTTCTTCATCCCCCCCCCCCCCACCTCAGCCTTTATATTTCCCCAAAACAGATATCACTGTCTCATGTAGATCCACATTATTTTACCATAATATTATTAGGTTGATATGATTTGACGCAAAGCATTTCCTACTCTCAATTTTTCATATTTCTCGGCCCAAACGATATATAGGCCTAGACCTATCTAGACAGTAGCCTATATCCTTCAAGAAATACGACCTACCACCATAGACATTGATTGATAAACCACCCTACCTGGTTTTTCAGCACTTTATCTAAAACAGTTAATTAATTTCGCTACCGGTATGCCAAAGGGAGGGACCTGCTCACTCTTATAGTCCATGCAAAAAAATGGGCCTTTTTTGAGCTGAAAACAGGTGAAAATATATTGTCCTGGCCTCTAAAACTGCCATAGGTCGTTGAGACCTTCAAGCCTAGTTACAGTTAGCCCCACTTTTGAAACTGATCTGCTCAAAAAGAAAAAAAAACTTCTTCCCACGGCAGCAGGGACAAACAAACACTCCCCTCCCTCTCCCCACCTACTTCCCACGGGGCCAGCTGCTACACCGGACAGGTCCTCAGAAACGCAACTAGATAGCCAGGCAGCCTAGTGTACAAAATGAGACAGATATGCCATATATTGAGGGTTTTTTAGGGCAGTTAGCCCCCTGTCTATCAGGGAATTCCCCTCGGCGGTGACAGGTGTTCTAAAAATAGAGCTGATTGATGATCTGGGTTAGACAAACAAAATAACTCAGGGCTACGTTGTGACGGTGCCAGTAACTTACATCACATTGGCTATTTACTTGTAATCAAACATGGGTCCCCTAGCCGTATATTACCAATCTGTGGTTGTATATTTGTGGTGTTTGAATGTGTCTGTGATACATCACTTTATCACGTGTTTCTCTTAATCATGTTAAATACCAGGGTTTTCCCACAAAAGAAGGGGCATTCTTTGTATGTAAAAAGTTGAAAGGAATACATGGAGTGCATATTCCTGGGTGCATATTGCAGGGTCCGGGGCCTACATATGGCGTTCTTTTAAGGTATTTTCACATTTCCTTCAACTCATGTTTTGCATACACATCTCTCATGATATCCCCAGTTGAACAAATTTTAACAATTTATTTTATGTATGATCTTTATATCATGTCCCAAAGTGAGCAGCTCTGCTCTAGTGCTATAGGTATATGTCGGGTACAGGCCTCCTGTCCTCAATGTACCCGGAGTGGGGTGCAGGGGGTGGTCAGCCCCAGGAATGCCAGCCTCGAGCTCTGGACAAATTTATATCTAGAAAAAATCATCCGGGATCCTGGATCATTTTTCTATCAGGTGTGTGGGTTCGAACCCCACTATGGCACACTTGGTAGCATTTTTTTCACAGTGGCATGGTATGTGGTCCAGTGTAGGTATATAGGCCTAAGTACTCTCCCAGACTGTAAACGTACAGTCAGGGCCCGAGACTGCAGGAATGCCCCCTGTGGTGGGGGGGGGGGGGGGGAGGGGGGGTTTAATGACGGACAATAAACAGCTGTCTCTCCCGGGTCTTACTACCGTATTTCCCCGGGTATAATCCGGGGCCCGTGTATAAGCTGCGCCTCGTGTGATACGACCCAAGGTCCCACTCATGGAGAAACCTGTCGTTCAGACAGATTATCGTGGACCTCTGTCTATATATGTAGGAAAGGGTCAAACTCGAGCCCAGCACCACTAGGCGAACTCAGCCTGTCGATATTTGGTACTTGGCATTGTGGTATACCTGGTGGTACATGTATATACTTATGTATCTTATATCTAAAGAACGGTTTAAACCTTTAGGGAGTGTTCATATATCAATTACAGGGGGTGTGTGTGGTGAGATTTCGCGCGGAGGGACAGAATATTTTTACGCCCCACCTTTGAAATATAGTAACGCGCAGACGGGTCAGAATTTTTATGCCCGCCCCCAACCCCCCCTGTAACTAATAAATGAAGACTCCCTTAAGGATGGATGTCGCTAAAAGACGACATTTGTCGTCATGATGCACCAATGCAGCCTGGGGGGCAGGCCCCCCCCCCCCGCCCCCCTAGACTCCCGGCAAAGGGGCCCTTGGTATGATTCTTTAACTATAGGACCCTGCCTGTACCCCCCCCCCCCCCCATTACCAAATTTTCTTAGCTGTGCCCCCTCCCCCCCTAGACCACCCCTTCTGGATTCGCCCCTGATGCCGACCCTTTAGGCATGTCTTTACCCTGTATCCATACAAATGCATTCAAAGTACTGGTGCACCTACTCTATAGGATAAATATAAAGTATTTTGATATAATGTTTTCACATTATGCAGTAGAGACTTGGTGTAGACCTCAAAGGCGCACTGAACCCACAGCATCATTTGGGTGCGAAACTCGGCAGGGTTAGGTCACTTACTCAGTGTGCCTTTAATCCTAAAATATGTTTTAAAAAAAGTGACCTGGCGAAGTGAGTTCTGATTTGGGTACAAGCTGTGCCTTATACGCGAGACTTTACAGTATATATGTTTGACATAAAATTGAAGCTTGTTCTGATAAGTGAAGCAGTGTATCCCTTTACAACCAGCAGGCCTATAATTCTGTAACTGTGATCTGATTCAAGTTGTTCCTATTGCAGTTGATTTGGACCTGTACACCTGACCACGGTTCCTACCTGCGGTACACACGATGGAACAGTTGGATAATGAGCTATATGAATTCCTAAAGGTGAGGTACCTCAGCAGATTTATTAGATACTTCTGCATTTATTTCATGGTGAATATGGCACACCCATTGACTTAAACCAAGGAAGGCCGTATTTAACACCCCCGTGAAATAACCCTTGCCCGCATTTAACGGCCTGTCAAATCATCAACGTTTTTGATTGAGCCACTATGAAATAGCTTTTTCAGAGCAATTAAGTGGACTTTAGACAAACATTGTTAATAAGGACATGAAATAAACATGTAGAGTACCCCGCTGAGGGTTATTTCACTCGGCTTTGCCTTGTGAAATAACCCTCAGTAAGGAACTCTACTTGTGCCCCTTTATCTATATATGTACCAGTATTTTTTAAATATGACATTTTAAAGCTAGCAGCTGTTGCAATTTAAACTAAGAAAATGGCTTTTGTATAAATCAATGTTTACTACCAATATATCAGTCAAACTAACAGTGTTCAGATATTCAGATCGAACCAAGTCATGGAGTAGACTCACTACCCTACATTTTTATGTTTTATTTCATGCATGGTGAATACGGCACTGCCATTGCCTTAACCAAGGAAGGCCCCCGTGAAATAACCCTCACCCATATTTCACGGTAGGGATGTCATTGGTATCGAATTTTATAGGTTATCAGTTATTCACTATTTTGGTCTATATATATATATAATATATCAGTTATTAGGTATGTAAGAAAAAGAGTTTTAATATTAAAAAACATTTTTGTGCATTGAAATAACCAAGAAAAGATATGCAAAGAAAATAACTTTAAAATATTTAGAAATGTTGAAATAATTTTAATTGAAAAAGATTAAATTTTTCATATTTTTTAAATTAATAGATATACAAAATGGCGGCTTATTGATACCCAGAGATTGTTGATTCAGTTATCAGATATAGAAAAAATAGCGATATATTGATACCTGATACCAATGACATCCCTATTTCACGGCCTTTCAAATCATCAAAATTGTTGATTTAACATTTATAAAGTAGCTTTTTAGATCAATTAAGTGGAATTTTGATTAATATTCTTAAATGACATGAAACTCATAGAGTTCCCCCCTGAGGTTTATTTCACGAGGCTTTGCCTTGTGAAATAAACCTCAGTGAGGAACTCTACTTGTTCACCTTTGTCTATATGTGCTATAAAAACAGGTTTTAACTAGAATATATTCAGGAAATTATATTTACGATTGGTATATCATGTAAACCTGGCTAAGAATTTTACAGTTTTGATATCATTTATTGTACATATAATTGCAGGATTTCGAGGACAATGATGTTCCGGAGAAGGAGACAAAAGGATCCCAGTACTTGAAACGGGTAAGAACACTAGTTTCAGTATGACATTCAACAGAAGTTTACTATTATATCTATTGGCGGGTCCTGGTGGGCGTTGGTTCCGAACCCCGTCCGGATCCTTCGGGTCAGAGTACGGACAGGGGGCGCTTTAGGTGGCTGGTACTGCGCATGCGTGTGCAGTCTGGCTACCTATATATCCGACGTCTAGAGGGATTCTCCAGCTTGCTCTATGCAAGCGGTTAATTGGCAGCATTTGAGATGCCAACTTATCTAAAGTGTGAACAGATCCAAGTTGTAATCCGGACTGTGTTTTATTTGAAGTCTTATTTCCATTCTGAAATAAACTTTTGTTTTGCAACCTGTTACACCATACCCGAACTGCCTTGACTCTTTATTCGGATAAGATTTATCATACAGAGTTAGGGACCGTTACACTCATATATATCCTTTACATTTACAGATCCCTGAGTTAACAGATGAAATGGTGGCTTCATTGCTGGAGAAGACTATGTCATATACTCCTTCGGTAGCAGGAACTGTGGAAACAGGCAACACACTTTGTAAGTTTTTGGTTTCTAATTCCTTGCAAACATTTCCATAGTTGTCAACTACCAGCACAGATGTATCCCAAGTAATCTGGTCTGATAAATTCACTCTCGAAAGATCCTGTGATATATAGGACAAAATCCTCTGGTATATGTAGGACAAAATCTTGACAAAAAGATGAATAAATAGACTCAAGACGGAGGTTCATAAACAAATAACCACTTTAATAATTATATTAATGCCCGATTAAATATATCACATTTGTTTAGATGACAAACAGCTTGGTTGTATTACACTATGATAAATGACTGGCCTTTTGCTGTTAAAATTAGGCCACACCATTAAAGTGTTCTGGTCATAAAATCATGCCAAAATGCATGCATGTTGTAGTGCTCAAACCACAGAAATGCCACTTTCCTCTCTCTGAATAATTCCCATGGAGATTAAGCAATGATTATAACAATAGCTCAATAAATATATCAGATTTACATAGATATTAAACAGATACATTTTAGGCCATGTATTACATCATGAAAAGTGCGCCCTCATTGCTGCTAATAATATAACCAAGCCCATTGGTCCAGTTATAAATATGAGTGTCGAAATGACTGCACTTCTGTATTTCTTACTTGAACTGCAATCAGCTCTCAAAACATGAGAAACCAGATGTGATTAATCTATCTGAAAATTCCAGTTTACACTGTATATAATCTGTAACACGTTTATCTATTTAAATTCCCTATTACAGGTATCGCGCTACGCACATCTCTAAATGGGCTTCGCAGTCTGGTGTTTATCAAGTCTGTTAACCGGAATACCTGCAGGGAGAGATCATGGAAACAATTTCATGCAGCTTCACAGGATGGTTTCGAGTCAATAACAAGAGTGACTGGAAGCAGACATCTCGCCACATTGTTAGCCTTGGAGGCATTTCAATACATAACAGACATTACCTTTGCTACAGAGAGTAGTCAGGGAGCTACAACTAAACCTAAAGTCAAAGTATGTGCAGATGACCTCACAGCAATTGACAGGCGCATCATTCATCATATTGGGGGGAGTGTGCTGGCAAAGTTGAGAAAAAGGTATCGTGCCCGCAGGAAACCACACCAAGAAGACTGTATCCAACTCCTTCATGGTAAAGAGCCACTACAGGAGGCAGGTTTAACTTTGGCATTAGATCGAGGTGGCCTGAAGTATCTAACCTCAGATTCATTATTCATTTTCACTGAACTTGAATGCTCATTTAGAAATGTTTTCCATGGGTGTCAACCAAGTTTGTGCCGTGAAAAATTTGTTTCAGATATGCCAGGAATTGTATCGGAAAAATATAACGATGTCGTCTATGAATTCCTCTCTCCAAATGACTGCCATGAACTGGCACTGCTGGATATGATAAGTCTTTTTTTCAAAATTCGGTGCCATGGCAAGTTGAGGAAAATTGTGCAGGCGTACCGTACCAAATCCAAAGTTTCGAAACGTGCAAAATCATTAAGAAAATCAGTTAAGGGTGAATAAAATTACTGACTACAGCAGGATGCAATTATTTCTGCATTGAAACATCTTTCAAGTGTAGGCCTGATTACAGATTACAGTCTGTGTACCTGTACTACCTGTGGACACAGGCAAAGAATGGACCTGGCAGACAAACTATGCTGATCCTGGTGGCGTCGACTTAGACAGCAATGTCCACATAACCTATGACTGATACCCCATCTACAATTCCCTGTGCACCTCACATGTTGCTAGGCATTATGTTTAACCATAGATCAATAAGCAGTGACTCTAAGCATTTAGGACTTTTCTCTTCTTCAGAGGACTTTCAGTTATAATGATAGCCTCCCTCTGTCTTTTCCCTCTGACATTGCCACATGGTCTCAGTTGATGGGCAATGGACCTCTGCAGACGGAGCTTATTTTCCTGGTACCTGTAAGCAGTGAAAATGTATTCACATGTAAATGTATATATTCTACTGAACATACATTATTCTCATTCCTACAAAGTTTGAAAGTTTATTGCTTTTTCACTTCAATAAAGTAATGCTCATTAAAAAAGAATCGTTGAAGAGTGTCACTGTATGGCATTTAACACTCAGAGTATAAGATTGACATACCCAAAACCCCAAAGGGTGGGGTTGTCTGAACGTCTTCCGAGGGCTCTATGCCGGCCAAAATGTTCCTCTAAGGGATCTTGGCAGAACACAATCGTCCGGACATACTCCACCCCATTTGAGAGCAGGAACTTGGTTGCCTCGATCAGTGATTTCACTGGAAAAGTGAAGCTAACTTAAAGGTCAACATGCAAAGCGATTCTATGGCTATATAAATGATAGAACTTACTTCCAGATACTAAATTATTCTACCTAATTATTAACATATGGCGTTTAAATGATGCCAATCCATCAATTATTCTGTTATTTATAAGATATTTAAACAGGGGATGATTAGAGCCGGGCAGGCCATACAGGTGGCGCCCCCTTGTGATTTCTGGAAGCATGTGGGTACTGATGACGTCACCCGTGGAGGCAACCACACACAGCCCTGCAGGGTACAGCGAAGGAGGCCTAAATGTGTACCGGTACTGTGATGTACTAAAGTATCAAGATGCTTTACTCTATGGTTTATGAATGCACACATAAAGTGTGAACAACTTCTAGGATGCCTTGCTGCTCATGTGCCCAACCAGAGTCGCTAACCATGACTCACCAGTTCGGAGGTGTTAGAATTTAGAAAAAGCCAAGTAGCACCTAACTTAGATCCTAAGTCAGGACGGGGAAGACACTTTGTTTGATACAGAGAAGAAAGGAGGGATTATACTTTACAGGCATTAACCTCCTTATGCTATTATTCACACCCTGGAGGCTGGACATCGCCAACTCCTATCAAAGTGTTTAAGTATTTGTTATATTTTGATTTGACCCAGGTAGGGTCTTGATGTATCAATATGCAGCAAGCTAAATTTCCGTGAACCTGGCATAGAAGGACATTTTGCACAATAATGTTTTCACGCACCTGTAAACAGGCCAACTTTAGTTATTTCTCAGTTCTTACGGCTTGTGAAAGGGACAATTATTAAGTATTCTACTCCCAAAGCCAAACAATATATATAGCTTCTCCATGCCCAGGACAGACATGTGTAACATGCTACATGTGTATTCTTCCTGCAACCCACCATCTGCAGCAGAGCATGACGGGCTGGTACCCCACTGCAGTGTCCACTACTGGTCACACCTGAGGGTACTAGCTATGCTCCCCCGTTGCAATGCACACTACGCACTGTGACTGAGCCCCCCTCTAGTGTCAAAATGTGAAAATACCACTAGTGCACTGGGCTGAAAGCCGAGTCTACTGATGCAATGGAGAAAACTGCAAATATTTTATGAATGTAATTTCGTTTTGTCACAAAATGATGTTGGACATCATTCTGACAATGATAGAGTATAAGAAAATGTTACAGTATTTACTTGACTATTTCTTTGCATGTTGACCTCTAAGTGATAGTGAGAGAATATTGCAGCATATACAGTCTTTGAATTAAAACCAGCTCTCCAAATATAAAGCAAAAAGAAAATGTTGCTTGAGTATCAGACCCAGTACGCCAGTAATACAGATCACTCAATAGTAATAACTGGAGTGATATCAGAAAAAGTGCTTGCGTGTCTATTTCATCCCATACCAAACCTGCCTTTAAGCCAAAAGTGATTTTGAAGGGGGAAATTATCAGCTTATTTGGATTTATCATAGTTAAAATTGCAGAGGACAAAAGTGGAACACTCATACCTGTGATTTTGATACCTTCGTAGGTTTGGTATGATAGGAACATCTGGTTCTTTTGGGCCTTTGTGAAGCCAGGTCTCGCCATCACAGTATCATGCCAGTCTTCCAAGTATCCTAGAAATTCCTCTTCAAGGAACTAAAAGGATAAATTATGCGACAAAGTTATTAGAAAATATTATAGGCTAGGTAAAACAGGGTGCTAGGTCTAAAATGATCTGGGGCCTGAATACAAGCTTGGACAGGGAAAAAATCATCTAGTAACGCTCATCTAATCATAAGTTGGCATATAATTGGAGTATTCACATTCATAGAAATATCTCGCAAAATATTTCAAACCAGCCCACTGTATAAGCCTGGTCAACATGCCTGGTTAATAAGCCTGTTTAAAGAAAAACATCCCCCTAGAAAGATATAAATTTTGAATGAAAAATTAATATAAAATTAAAAAATACATATATAAATCAGTATAAGCCTGGAGCAATGAAGGCAATATGGTAAGCTATTAGAAATGACCAACAGGATGGCAAGTCAGTTTAACTACATGTAGATGATGGCTTACAGAATATTTTCATACCTGGAACCGTGGGTCATCAACTGACCTGTACACATCCAAGTCGTGTTTGATCTTCTCATTACCCTCAGAGTCTGCACGGGTATTGCCACAATCGAAGAACCTGTCAAACTTCTTGATGAACTTTGCTGTTTCAGCTCTCTCCGGACCGCCAAACTCAGCCATTATGCGAGCAACTGTATCGCTCAACGTCTGCCAAGGAAGTGAAACAACAAGAATGCAGTACAAGCTAGCATTTACGTAGCTATTTGGGTCAGAAAAAGAATTCATGATCAGAGCCATCAATCAGATGATAGACTCTAAAGCCCTGGTTTATATATTCTTTCCACTCATGAAGTAACCCAGGCAATGGACCAAAACTTATGAACCTTTGTCTACGCGTTTAACCACGGCGAGCCTAGAGGGGCCCCTGACCAAAGCACGACGTCGAGGCAGCCTGTCCAGTGGCACCATAGGTGCTATAAATATACTGTAAATACAGCTGTAAATACACTATAAACTTCACCACATTGCCAGCCTCCCAGAAGCTTCATCCATCTTGAGCAGTGATGTCACCCTTAGTATGCTGCATTCTCATTGGCGTTGCTATGGCATCACTAAGATGTGCACCACCAAATGTGAGGCCCGAGACTTGGTCCCCTGACCAAACCATGTCGCTTAATGCATTGGGTGAATGGGAGAGTCACTGCTGTGTGTGTTAGAACTAATTATAAAAGATTGATTGTGTGATATACATCACAAGTGACCCAGGGGGTGTCGACGGCCGACAACCAGCTGTAAACCTTTACCGTACCGTCGTGTATAAGCGCCGGGGCGCTCTTCAATTTGGCGGGGCTCTTACCCCCGGCGCTTATACAAGACAGGCGCTTATTCAAGGTCCTATTTTAGTGCTTAAGGAATATTTGGAGGCCCCCATACCCCCGGCGCTTATTCAAGACCGGTGCTCTTTCAAAACCAGGCGCTTTATCGCGACGGTACGGTATATATATATTTAACAGCTATAACTACATTCAATAAAGGTTTTAATCAAGTTTTATGTAAATTTGATGATAACAAACAGGGTTGACACTGATTCCAATGTCTCTGTACCCAGTGACACTGTACCCACTGACCCTGTACCTATTTGACTGACACTGTACCCACTGACACTGTACCCACTGACACTGCACCGACTGACCCTGTACCCACTGACCCTGTACCCACTGACACTGTACCCACTGACCCTGTACCCACTGACACTGTACCCACTGACACTGTACCCACTGACCCTGTACCCACTGACCCTGTACCCACTGTACCAACACCCCAACCTGCAAGCAATGTACAGGTGGTTTGGCCTTTACAGATCACCTGGTCCCCACTGACCTTTCTTTAGAGTGGCAATGGCACCAAAAGCGTCTCATAAAACAGTCTCACCTTCCCTTCAACACTGAGCTCTATGGGTGTCTGTGTGAACGCTCATCTTTTAAAGGGTGGATTCAAGGTCACTGGCCTATTCTTCAGCATTAGTTCACACAGACTTGCTTTTAGGGTTGATTTTGACTTTTTTGGGGGGGCTTTTTTTATGGGGAAATTTTTTTTTGGGACATTTTGAAAAAAAGAGGGAGACACAGATTGTTCCACAGTAGAACCTAAGCTTTATTTTGAAAAGAAAAGCCAAAAAACAAAGGCAGGGCAATACTTCAAAGTCAGCTGACCAATCTACGTTTTTTGCAGGAAAACCGTCTCACAGAGACCCAGGGTCCCCTGGGTCAACAACATGGAAAAGTGTAATATCACACAAAGTTGGATTTACCTTGCCAGCCAGGTCAACACGCATGGTTGACCGAGGCGTCAGGTAGATGTGTTCATCTGTCAGTGGCAACTCATACAACTCATTTGCTGCTTCGGCATGGTACATGGAACTTATGTGATCCCACAGTATGTACTTCCCGTCTTTCTGTAAGTGTTGGTCAAGAGTTATGATCGCTGAGACTCACTTAGTGCCAGGGAGCTTATTTTTAGATAGATTGTTTGTTATGTGTACTCAACCTTTTGCCATAGGAAATCAGTTTATTCCATAATGAATATGACAGTCACATTGATTCAACATGCTTGGTTGATAATAACATGAATTACTTAGTCTACAAATTACCATCGGAATGAGCACATATCACATGACACCAGAAAATGCTTTACTCACCCACAGGTACCTGGTACCACCTGCTCTTGACGAATACAAGTTATTGCGCGTTGTCTTGACTAGATGAGGCACGTCGGAGACAAAGAATATATCTCTGTCAGGGGAGAACACATTCGGAGTTTTGTAGCAGAGGCTCTCTCCATCACCATGAATGCGGATGAACTTCTGGTTTTGGGTGGCTTTGTCACAGGTTGCGGCGATAACCTAGAAAGTATTTAAAGAAGACTTTATGATATTTACTTTACATTAATTTACATAATGACTTTCCAGGGGCGTGGCAAGTAGTTTCAAAGTAGGGGGGACTGAGGGGTATTTTGACCCTTTTTGACCTCCTTTTACATGACCTTTTTGGTTTGACCTTTTTTGGGGTTGGGGGAGACATGTCCCCTCCGTCCCCCCCCCCCCCCCCCTGGTTGCCACGCCCCTGCTTTCAAGCTGTGTTCTCCTTCAATATTATGACAATCGAGTAGATCACATTTCTAGAAGTGCTTTAGTTGCCAATGAACGATTCTTATATATCTTCGGCATTTCACTGACTTAGTATATGATATAGTTCTTTCTGCTCTATTGCATAATCTAGGAATTAGTAAAATAAATTGATGACATACTTTCAATCCGCATTCAAGCTCAAGGATTGCTACAGCCCTCCAGAAGATAGGGTAGAGGAAATGTGCAGTAGCACCTCGCGTTGGGAAGTACCCCAGGCTCATCTTCAGTTTGGAATTCACACCAACAGCCATGAACACAAGGACATGAGTGGCCAAGTCTTTGTCATCAGCAGCATCTTCTGTGAACTGAGTCGAGTCAACAAATCCAACGACATCCCCTGTTGCTCGGTCGTGCACCAGGTCTGACTTGATAGCCATTTCATCCTGGAGCAGGACAACCCAGCGCTGATGGGGCTTTAGCTTGGCAGTCTCCTTCTTGATCTCTTCTACGACTTCGCTGTTGAATCCTACATGAGGGTGAATGGCATTGGTGTACTCACGTAATGTTGATTCACCAGGTAGCTTGACACATCCAGTCTCTCGAAGACTCCTATAGGCAGATGCACTCTGTGAGTGAATGAGGATGGCAAACCTGATGAGCATTGGATGCCATCTCATACCACCCACAGACCTGCTGAAAGCCTTGAGTTGTTCCGACCAGAATAACTTGAGGAAAGGATGGCATAGCTTCTGCTTGGCAAGTATTCCCCGAAGAGAGTCGTGCATATCATCAGAAACTGGCACAGATTCAGTGTCCAGCTTTTTCTGAATCCTCTCCTTCTGAATGCTCAGATATTTCACTAGTTGCCTGCTGCGCTTCAAGGCCTTTGTCAGTCTATGTTTGTAGACATATTTGAGGGGTGCTTTGGCTGGTAGGGGCTCATCATTGGATTTGCGATTGTGCCTTCTTTGAAGCAGCTGTCGGACTGTGCGGCACTCTGTGCAAATATTGTGATCATCCTCCTTCTCAACGAACCCTAAGCACACTTTTGACCGAACAGTTGATGAGTGCTTTAGTTCCCCGCTAATGTAGGAGTACAGAACATGTCTATAATACAACATGTTTGGGTCAGATGGTAATGGGGCCAACTCTTGGAAATGCTCTTCTGAGACTCCATCACAGTACATAAGGCTGCTTACTTTGTCTAGCATTGTATTTAGTTTAAATTCTTCCAGGTTAAATTGCTTTGCCACAAGTATGCCTTTGTGTTGCAACGTAGCTGTGAGGTCATGCTTGACTGTGACTGCAGTTTCAACAGCCATATCTTGCATGCACACAATGTTTACTTCATCCTCATCTTTAGAGATGACGGTCCATGGGGCATCTACCTTGGGTAAGTCCTTGATGACTTCAGAGAAATTCAGGTACTTCACTCTCACAGGAACAGGTGGTGGAGAACGTTGAATCTTAAAGTGATAACCGGAAACATGGCATTATATTTGGGTCTCAAATATCTTAACTGGACCTACTTTCGTGTGCTTTAAGGACATTAAACCGCACGTGTAATAAAATTGAGACACATGGGCAATTTGGCTGTGACAAGCTTAAATATAACGAGGATTAGTTCATAAAAAGGATGTCTTTCGGTCCCATTTCCCTTATATACATGTACATTCAAATTAACCTTGTTGTATCCCAGTTTTATTCTATTACAAAGTCTATTGTTCTAAAACTATATGTATGAATATCCTTATTTCATGCAAAGGTTCACTGAGACTAGAATAGCATTACTGCATTGCCTGTCATTGAGAATACATGTATCAGATATAGGCCTATGTAATCAAGAAGTGGAACTGAATTCATGTGCCCTAAGATTTTAAACAGTGTTGACATAAATGTGCACAACATGACACTTATAATTTGATTCAATATTCTTACCGGCTCTTTCCTTGGGGCAGATGGTGTTGTGACAATACTTTTCTTTGGCATATACTCCGTTGGCAGACTCCAAATACTGAGTGTTCTGCTGTTTCCTATGGATATATAAAAAGAAGAAGAAATGAATCTCTGCAGAAAAGGTCATAACAATATAAATGTACTGATAACTTTAAACAACTGTTTCAAAGCCATCTTTGATTCAACAGAAATTGTCTTTTGACCCAACAAAATATCTATACGCACTAAAAAGGGCATATTTTGGGGCCTACAGCTGAAAGTCCATGTAAAATCAACTATTTGCTGCTATTTTGGCCAAATAAATGATATTTTGCACTAAGAAATGAAGATTTAGACTATGATTTAAATATCTCAACCCTAAGAAATGTCATATTTGAATGACAAACCGATAAAATTCAATAAAAAACACTCATTTTCTGCTGTAAAAGTGTTTCATAGCCATCTTAATTTCCATGGAAATTGTCTATTGGGCCAACAAAATATCCCCACACTCTTAGAAATGCATATTTTGGGACCTACAGCTGAAAGTCCATGTAAAATCAACTATTTGCTGCTATTTTGGCCAAATCAATGATATTTTGCACTAAGAAATGAGGATTTAGACTATGATTTAAATATCTCAACCCAAAGAAATGTCATATCTGAATGACAAACCGATAAAATTCAATAAAAAACACTCATTTTCTGCTGTAAAAGTGTTTCATAGCCATCTTAAGTTCCATGGAAATTGTCTATTGGGCCAACAAAATATCCCCACACTCTTAGAAATGCATATTTTGGGACCTACAGCTGAAAGTCCATGTAAAATCAACTATTTGCTGCTATTTTGGCCAAATCAATGATATTTTGCACTAAGAAATGAGGATTTAGACTATGATTTAAATATCTCAACCCAAAGAAATGTCATATCTGAATGACAAACCGATAAAATTCAATAAAAAACACTCATTTTCTGCTGTAAAAGTGTTTCATAGCCATCTTAAGTTCCATGGAAATTGTCTATTGGGCCAACAAAATATCCCCACACTCTTAGAAATGCATATTTTGGGGCCTACAGCTGAAAGTCCATGTAAAATCAACTATTTGCTGCTATTTTGGCCAAATAAATGATATTTTGCACTAAGAAATGAAGATTTAGACTATGATTTAAATATCTCAACCCTAAGAATTGTCATATTTGAATGACAAACCGATAAAATTCAATAAAAAACACTCATTTTCTGCTGTAAAAGTGTTTCATAGCCATCTTAAGTTCCATGGAAATTGTCTATTGGGCCAACAAAATATCCCCACACTCTTAGAAATGCATATTTTGGGACCTACAGCTGAAAGTCCATGTAAAATCAACTATTTGCTGCTATTTTGGCCAAATCAATGATATTTTGCACTAAGAAATGAGGATTTAGACTATGATTTAAATATCTCAACCCAAAGAAATGTCATATCTGAATGACAAACCGATAAAATTCAATAAAAAACACTCATTTTCTGCTGTAAAAGTGTTTCATAGCCATCTTAAGTTCCATGGAAATTGTCTATTGGGCCAACAAAATATCCCCACACTCTTAGAAATGCATATTTTGGGGCCTACAGCTGAAAGTCCATGTAAAATCAACTATTTGCTGCTATTTTGGCCAAATCAATGATATTTTGCACTAAGAAATGAGGATTTAGACTATGATTTAAATATCTCAACCCAAAGAAATGTCATATCTGAATGACAAACCGATAAAATTCAATAAAAAACACTCATTTTCTGCTGTAAAAGTGTTTCATAGCCATCTTAAGTTCCATGGAAATTGTCTATTGGGCCAACAAAATATCCCCACACTCTTAGAAATGCATATTTTGGGGCCTACAGCTGAAAGTCCATGTAAAATCAACTATTTGCTGCTATTTTGGCCAAATAAATGATATTTTGCACTAAGAAATGAAGATTTAGACTATGATTTAAATATTTCAACCCTAAGAAATGTCATATCTGAATGACGAACCGATAAAATTCAATAAAAAACACTCATTTTCTGCTGTAAAAGTGTTTCATAGCCATCTTAAGTTCCATGGAAATTGTCTATTGGGCCAACAAAATATCCCCACACTCTTAGAAATGCATATTT
Organism: Harmothoe impar; assembly: GCA_947462335.1. Classification (NCBI taxonomy): domain Eukaryota; kingdom Metazoa; phylum Annelida; class Polychaeta; order Phyllodocida; family Polynoidae; genus Harmothoe; species Harmothoe impar. The sequence continues at coordinate 23,124 of CANHQG010000376.1, forward strand.
TGGGGCCTACAGCTGAAAGTCCATGTAAAATCAACTATTTGCTGCTATTTTGGCCAAATAAATGATATTTTGCACTAAGAAATGAAGATTTAGACTATGATTTAAATATCTCAACCCAAAGAAATGTCATATCTGAATGACAAACCGATAAAATTCAATAAAAAACACTCATTTTCTGCTGTAAAAGTGTTTCATAGCCATCTTAAGTTCCATGGAAATTGTCTATTGGGCCAACAAAATATCCCCACACTCTTAGAAATGCATATTTTGGGACCTACAGCTGAAAGTCCATGTAAAATCAACTATTTGCTGCTATTTTGGCCAAATAAATGATATTTTGCACTAAGAAATGAGGATTTAGACTATGATTTAAATATCTCAACCCAAAGAAATGTCATATCTGAATGACAAACCGATAAAATTCAATAAAAAACACTCATTTTCTGCTGTAAAAGTGTTTCATAGCCATCTTAAGTTCCATGGAAATTGTCTATTGGGCCAACAAAATATCCCCACACTCTTAGAAATGCATATTTTGGGACCTACAGCTGAAAGTCCATGTAAAATCAACTATTTGCTGCTATTTTGGCCAAATCAATGATATTTTGCACTAAGAAATGAGGATTTAGACTATGATTTAAATATCTCAACCCAAAGAAATGTCATATCTGAATGACAAACCGATAAAATTCAATAAAAAACACTCATTTTCTGCTGTAAAAGTGTTTCATAGCCATCTTAAGTTCCATGGAAATTGTCTATTGGGCCAACAAAATATCCCCACACTCTTAGAAATGCATATTTTGGGGCCTACAGCTGAAAGTCCATGTAAAATCAACTATTTGCTGCTATTTTGGCCAAATAAATGATATTTTGCACTAAGAAATGAAGATTTAGACTATGATTTAAATATTTCAACCCTAAGAAATGTCATATCTGAATGACCAACCGATAAAATTCAATAAAAAACACTCATTTTCTGCTGTAAAAGTGTTTCATAGCCATCTTAAGTTCCATGGAAATTGTCTATTGGGCCAACAAAATATCCCCACACTCTTAGAAATGCATATTTTGGGGCCTACAGCTGAAAGTCCATGTAAAATCAACTATTTGCTGCTATTTTGGCCAAATAAATGATATTTTGCACTAAGAAATGAAGATTTAGACTATGATTTAAATATCTCAACCCTAAGAAATGTCATATTTGAATGGCAAACCAATAAAAGTCAATAAAAAGCAAAATAAGTAATCAAAATACACCATTTGCTAATATTTTAGCCCAAAAACTGACATTGTGCACATATAAACAGCATAATAGACAGTGAGATTAATTCTTATAGCATGAGTAATGTTATAGTTGTGGAAAAATCAAATCAAAATCAACTATTTTCTTTTCTTTTGTCCCAAAAAATGATACTTTGCTCAAATATTTGATTTCTTAGACCATGTGATGAATTCCCAAAGCCTAGGAAATGGTTTAGGTCTATTCCAAGTGAAACCCATGCAAAATTAATAGAAAACGCTTACTTAATACTTAACAAGTGTTTGATGGCCATCTTCAGTAGGCCTATGACAGAAATGCTATGTTGACCAATCCAAATACCCCTCCACTATTAGACAGCCTATTTTGAGAGCTTACACCTGAAAATCAAACTAAAATCAACTGTTTTCTGTTATTTTGGCCAAAGAAATCGTGAGTCGTGGGTTCAGTGTGCCTTTAATATTTTGAGCACACACAGTAGCAGCACACCCATGGAGACATATTTCCCATAGTTGAACCATGGAAATCTGATAGAAAGAAGCAAGCCAGCCTCCCCCCCCCCCCCGGCCTCCCACCCCACCCACAATGTTGCTTGTAGAAACAGGCACTTACAGCTTTGCTGTAATTACCTAAAATGCCTAAACCTTGCTACCTTGAGATTGTTGATCATGAGCGCGAAGCTTGGGGGGGGGGGGGGGGGGCACTTCCCATATATCCTTCAATAAATATGTGCGTACACAAAGAATTAGAGGTAGGCCTACTTTTTGGTCGCAATGGTGTGTCCAGCTGTGTCCACCAATAGAAGTGCATTGGGAACAGTTTTTGGGAAAAGGGGGATCAAATTCAGAGTGATGTAGACCTACGGACATAGCAGGACCTAGCTATAGATATATGAGAGTGACCTCCCCCGAGCTGGGATCGGAAGCGCAGTCGGCGTCGGGGGAAACTTGTGTTTCGGAAACGGGATATCAACTTGTTTTGTTTTCAAATCATCTTTGGAATATCTACACTATATGGATGTTACAGAGGAATGCTTAGTACATTATATGGCAATCTTTGGACTTATGACTCAGGATGAATGCGTGGGAAAACTTGGAAATAATCATGTCACCAATATAAGCAACAAGGTCAAAGGTTGACAATTTAAACATGACAGTCAGCACAACGTCTGGAACATCAACGTTCAAGCTGGTTCTTCTAGGCAAGGTAGGACCGGAATTTATTGACAGGGTTACATATTTTCAATTGTGTAAGTTACTTTCTACCTACCATGTGCTTTGAAGCATCCAGTTTTGAAATGTCGAGAACACAACTTAGCTGTCTCGACGTTGAAGTCTGGGTCTGCGCGACTGATCTCACGCACCATTTGTCTCCTCCACTCGTCCTGGTTCGCATTTTTTCCTTGTTTTGGGACACTGTGGAAAGTCAGGCCATATCCGTTGTGTCCATTTTGGGCATTATTGGCCCCACAGCCATACAAAGCACAGTGGGACCCCCCCATCAAACTTGCCGACAAAGGCCTAAATCCCCATCGTCATCGTCGTCTGCTAGCCTACGTCAGGCTGACCGGAAGGTCACGTTGCCTACCGGAATCCGCGCATGCGCTACGGAACATAATTGCGTGCGGACTAACCCATCGGTCCTATACTATTCAAGTCTGTGAGTAAGGGAATAGAGCAGATGGTAGAATCTCAATGCAACTCTTCCCCTTCCTCAAAAAGGGGGATCTGCCCCCAAAAATGCAAAATTTTCCCTTATCTATAGAAATATGTAGGCTTGTCTCTGAGAAATTTGGGAATTTTTTTTTTTTTTTTTTGGGGGGGGGGGGGGGGCTGGGTGGGGGGGTAGGGGGGTGAATTTTTCTTGGGTCCTCTCCCAAAATCTTCTTTCAAGATACTCTACGCTTCGAATTTCAAGAGAATCCGACCACTGGTTGTGATTCTATTGCCCTTTATATAGGATGGGCCTGCAGGTGACCACTGGCTTATGACTGGGACAAGGCTATAAATAAGTGATTTTGTCATTTTTAAACATCAGTAGGTCACTAAATCTCAATGGGAATGTGATGAAAAAAAATTCAAGACACTCTATACCAGTTGCACATATGTTTTCCACAATATAAAGGTGCTCAACCTAAAACCCTTGAAGTTGTATATGGCCTGAAAATGGTAGAATGCCTATTTTCACTAGCCTTTCCTGTGCAAAGTAGCATTTTGAGGGGCATATTATGTCAATTTGTGTGCAATTATATGTTATACCAAGATCATTTCCCAAAGGGAGCATATGGTTCATCATGAATTAGCTATCAAGCACAATCTGGCTGTGTTATATTTGATGTATGAACAACCTAAAAATGCTCAACTGGCCCATCAGGAAAAAAAGACAAATATAAGGTAAAACTTTTTTTCTTAAAAAAATCATAATAAATCAACCATTCAAAGGATCTCAACATAACTGATGTTCTTCTTTCACATTCTTTTCAAGCTTTCTAACGATACTATTGCCAAATATTTAGGCCATTTATCTTCAAAATACCTGTGGTACCTATTAGTATACATAATACAGTCATGTCCTCACAGACTGGAGGTCAGCCATCTTCTGCTGAGAAAGGTAACCTGAAACACACATTTTCTTTACCCACTGAACATGCAGGGGAGGTTCTTTTCACTCGGCAGATGGCCTTTTCGTGCTACCCCTTACATGTTGTAGCACTGAATATGGTCTGACATATACATGATTTTCAATACAGCCCTACCCGCCGGCACTCGGCACCATTATAACGGTTATGGTGTGACATTATGATTATTCTCACCCTAGCTGTGACTTTGACAAAGACTGCACCTAATCAGTTCTAACTTGGCATGACGTTGCCACCATGGATACACATGGCGCGATGCTCCTGTCACCATTGGTTGTGAGTTAAGACATTGTTAGAGTTTTTGAGGCGTGACAGCTGCTTGGTCTATACAAGGTTCCATTCATTTAGACTGAGACTGGTCATTTAGAGGTTCTGCTTTTGGTTTTGTGGGCCTGATACATCGCTAAGCAGTTGTACTTTCCAGGACAGAAAAAATGGAATGAGAGGGGGGATGTCACATATTAAAACAATTGTATATAATATACTGAGAGTCAACGTTTGTTTGCTAGTTAGGGCTGAGTAATTACCACTATTGAAGTTTCATGATGAGGACAACACTCGGCATATATACATGCATGGTACTGCATCAAACTTGGCATTTGATTTGTCATGATGAAATTAAAAGATGATCACACAATCGTTGTGCATGGAGATTTACAGTCCAGTGTAATTCAGGCTGCAGTATCTCTGAGACTCATCTCGCATGATCTAAGTACATTTGATCAAGTGCCCTCTGATTTCTTCAGAGTCATAATGTAGTATCATACTTGTGAGTTGTATTAACAATAACAAATCTGCTGTGCATGGTGCTGAGAATAGGTCGGAATTTCACAGAGGGCATTACATATCATGTTCTTCCCCTTCTCCATTTGATATCGCCAGATGCCTGTATACATAATTAAGACTTGTTATAAATGTCTGTGTGTGTGTGAAGGGGTGGGGTGGGGGGAGGGGTAGCCATGCATCCGTTTCCTTTGCCTCCCTGGTGCACATAGTTGGTCTTTGTCGGACACGTGCCCCCCCCCCCCAGACATGTCAGACCTTCAGATTTCCGCATGTTTTCAGATCTTTTGATACATCCTAGAAAATGACAAATTCCGATCTCTATCCCGATCTCCCCTAGCCACTTTCGTATCCCTACTAAGCCTCCCGATCCTCTCACATCCTCTCAGAAAGCTAGGACCCACACCCGTCCTAGATTTCTGATCCTCTCACGTCTGCATTTTCCTCCGGATACAGACGATACTCAGTCTAGATCTCCCCATCCTCCTAACGCCCAAAGAACCAGCCCTAGAGCCCACAGTGCCGGCCCTGGAGCCCACAGGGCCGGCAGCATGCTCAGAGCGCCCCTACCCTTTCTTTCAATCAGAACTCGGACAGCTTCTGGCCGCGTTTTAGGCTGACCTAATGCTATCCCCTCGGAAGGCTGGCATGAATATTTACTGTCACCTCATTGGCTGAAAATATTGACCTAAAAAATGCATTTGCTGCGTGAATAGTCGTTGTGCTGCCCCCTGGTGTGAAGCAAGCAAACTAGCCGCCCCTCACGTGTTGACATGTGTTGTCTGCATGTCTTTGACATGGATGAAATAGGCTGATTGAGGTAGGTAGATGTCATATTTTGACTGGCAATGGGCTTAGAGAGGTCGGTAATGGTGGTTGAATGTGAGTCTGGAGTGCGCAATATGCTGTGGCAGGTCGTTCTTTGATCAACAATGGGCTACAGAGGTCCGTTTTAGGCGATAATGGGGGTCACGGCCATAAATGGTATAATTTACACAAACACACAGGCAGATTGTAGGCCCTATCAAAGACTATAGGATAAGCGTAGCCATTCCTCCCTGGCCCTATAGGGGGTCTAGATGGGGGGTCCCCATGTCACCTGTCGATTTTAAGAAATGCCCATGACCATGTCCCTTGTCACCATCTTTCTATTCCTCCTGTCGATTTTAAGAAATGCTCATGTCCCCTGTTGATTTTAAGAAATGCGCATGTCCCTTGTCACCATCTTTTTATTTACTCCTGTCATTTGTCACTAAGCCCCAAGTCACCTGTCGATTTTAAGAAACAGCCATGTCGCCCTGTCGATTTTAGGGGTCTACCCCCATCCTATAGGATGAAAGGGCGGGGGGGGGGGGGGGGGGCTGACAAGGGACATGATCAGCTAACCTCTGGTTTATGTACCAAGGATGAAAATAAAAACGTTTACAACAACAAAATTTAATAAAATCAAAAGGGGACATGGCCATTTCCCAAAATCAACAGGATTCGGGAGGAATTGAAAGATATTATAGGGCCCCAGACAAATTGACATGGGCCTAGTGACAAGGAAAAAGACCCATTCCTTAAAATCGACAAGTCACATGAGGGCTGGTGACATTTTTACAGTGTCAGTGACAAGGAACCAGACCATTTTCTTAAAATCGACGAGGGACATTAGCTTTTCTTAAAATCGGCAAGTGACACAGCTACCACCTCCCCTGTCTAGGCCTAGGGACATGGGCATTTGTCAAAATTGACAGGCAACATGGGGACACCCCACCCCCCCCCCCCACCCCCGCCTACCTGTATAGGCCTAGGTTTATCATGGATATCATGTTGATGGATTAGTTGTAAGCAATAGACTGCCGCTGTTATAGGCTAGTTTTCATGTCACATGGAGACCCTGTTTTGCCCCCCCCAAAAAAAATAAAAAATAAAAACAATGATAATAGCGAAAATAATTGAATGATATTGTATGCCAAAATTCACCAGGACACACCATTTGAAGTCTAGAAAATCAAAATTTTCTTGGGGGGGGCATGCCCCCAAACCCCCCTAGCTTTGCCGCTGCGCTCCGCTTGCGGTGCTCGGGCAAACGTACAATATTGAAAATATTTTCAGATGTTTGGCCAATACCAAACTGACATGTCTGCCCCCCCCCCTCATACCTCGGGGATCTGCAACTGGCCATTTAATAACCCATAGGACTTATGCCACCAACAAGTTATAAATTAATCACCAGCACCCAACTCAGCAGTTTAACACATTAAATAAACAACAAGCCCATTTCCCACCAGCACCCGACCTTCTCAATGGCACCGGCGTCCGGGACATGCGCTCCACGCCCGCAGTGCGCAGGCGCAGTGGGTCACTCACGCGTCGGACGGCGTTCCCGCGTGGATCCACGAGAGCGGGCGTCGTCCGGGGCGGCGCGGCGCGGCGTGTTTCCGGGGGCGGCGTGTGTTGAGGTGTATACGGCGGCCGTGGGGTGTTACCACTTCCCCGCGGCACCGTAACTGATATAGACCCACGGCACAGGGCTGCATGCATTCCAACAGGTATTGGGATGGGTGGGGGAATGGGGAGAATGGTCTTGTTACTGAGGTGATTTACTGGGTGGAATTAGTGGGTGAAACTGTGGTATCAAAGCGATTTAAACATGAGGAATATAATGTCACGTTGCATCAGGATCCCATCCTTACAACATTTTAATGCTGACAATAATCAAGCAGTAGAATCGATATATTATAATAATCCATGAAATGGAGCTTTGATGTCCATTCTTTGTCACGTCCACGATTTACTCCCCTTATTCACCATGTCTTTATATATTCATGCCTCCATCCTCAAAGTCCTCTCCGCCCCTATTGGTCAATATGTATGCTGGAAGGGCAATAAATAACAACAGCAAGGCGTTAGGAATAAATCAAAGCCCAACTGCCACATGACATTTTCATAACACACCAAGGCAAATTTTAAAATAGCCGTTGATACCTTAGTAAAGTACCACCCACCTAGAACCCCATTGTTCCTGGGCCTACAGACCACCCTTAAATCAACCAGAACACCTCGTTATTCCCACACCACACCTATTCTAGTTGTGATTACACTTATGCAACACCATGTTCTAGCCGTACGTGAACATTCCCCCACCTTTCATGCTAGTCAGGGTGAGTGACGCTGCTACACTGGGCTCCTGTGCCTGACCAGCTGGTCCTGGCGTCATGCATGAGACATCACAGGCGGCGGTCCCTTTGATGTGAGGTGATACCACCACCCCAGCATTCACCACGGGTCGCCTCCACTAGGAGAATCTAGTTAGTTCTAACTGTCATTTCAGGGGAATGTCGGAGGCATGAATTCCATCGGTATAATGGGTATCAGGGTATGAATATTACAAGGATATAATTGGCGCTAAAATATTGGTCTTTGTTATGGGCATTTTATTGTTTTCTCAACACTACTATATGTTGGTGCTGCTTACAAAGCATTTTCTTTTATCAATCATCATTTTCATTGTTGTGTAATACCTACTTTCTTGACAGAACCATTCCTAATTGGTATCAATGTCTCTCCCTGGCTATGTCAGTGACGTTCCCGATGCAATCCCCCGATTCCATATACTACTCACAATAGCGAGTGATATTTCCCCATTTGATATACTACTCACTTGTGGTCGACCCTTAATTCCTGTTCTCGGGTGCCCCCGCAACACTAACCTATATCACCAGCGTGTCATGGCAAAGTTTAATGAACCCACTTAATAAACCTTTTCATTTATCATACGTCTTTGTTAATGTAATTAATATTGATAAGAGTATATTGATAATGATCAATAACAACAGAGCTGCTCGAAAAACTACACCGTGGGTTTTCATATATAATTCGTGTGGCAAAGTCATAATGATATGATTTAGAGTTTATTCTATCTGCTCATACAATAACATATCATGAAATATAAAACTGACTACTGCTCCAAAAACATTATCCCCCATTTACCCCGACCCCCTATACTCAATCCCCCAACCCTATAGGCCTCAACCCAACACCCCCACAGCCACTATAGGCCTAGTCTGACGGTACCAAACACACATCCCTCGTCCCTCCCCCAAAGCTGCCCCCACCCCACGTGCCGGCTACACAACGCCGCCTAGCGGCGCCCATTGTTTGCCAGTGCCAGGTGCGTCCAGTGCGCACGCGCGCGGCCCCGTTGTCATAGCGACGCTGACGCGTGTCAACATGACGTCGGACGGCGTTCTGACACGTGCACTGCGCATGCCCCGCCGAGTCGCTGACCCGTGACTCTCGGGGTCAGACGGGATTCGGCGAGACCCCCCTATTTTTCGCTCGGATTTTTATTTTGTCTACAGAACAAGTGCATCCTGGGTAAAAGCCCTGATGGTAGAGAGACACAGACATGAACAATAATAGCGTTGTGCATAAATTGAGGGAGAATTATGTCTAAATGTTGGTGATTCATGTTTATAGTCATAAACTGACTTACGCTCATGATTAGATCTAGGGCCTATGTTTATGGTGTGCAGAGTGTTGTGGAAGGTTTCCCCTATATCATTAGTGTCAGATTTATCATAAAGATTGACAATCTAGAAGTTAACTACATTAGCCTCTAACAATTGGAACAAGTGTACTATGTACGTAGTACCGGTAAGGTCCTAAATCCAGCTACAAATCAAATTCCGATCAATATCACTTGTACATTATATACTTCACAGTGAGAGCTATATGCCATAATATGGATAGATATATTATTTGAAAAAGTAGATAATGGGTCTCAGCATTAGTGTAATATTTACCCAATGAACAAGAGCAACAAAGCCAACTAAATAATCAATTAATCAAAACCCTACATAGCATCCTAACTAATGTATTAATTAACTGGTTGATTTATCGTTAGTAATCTATTTTATTCCCTAATTCACCTGTGACAGTGCCCACAGCCCCCAGGTCCAACCTGTCAGTGCCTCCAAGTGTCACCCTGCCTGCCCAGAAATACGACCCCAGTGCCAAGCGGCTTAGACCAGGGGGTCGCCATCGTAGTTCTAGGAACAATAGGTTCCTAGTCTTGCAGGTGTAGAGGGTTGGCGTAATGGGTGTCAGCCAGTGCCTAGGGGGAGGGGGTGGGATCGGGTAGAGGAGGAAGGGGGGCTCCTAACCCCCGACCCCCACCGCTTATTGTATAGAGCCTGGGGGACAATAACTCCGGGCAATTTTCCAAGAGGATGGTTCTGTCCCCTGCCAGGAAGTGTCGAAAAGTTGGATCGATTATGAGTGTAGGGACAAAAAAGGGGGAGACTCTCAGACAGGCCCCACTCAACCAGTATAGTGTCATGAATTATTGAAGGATTTATAATTGCTTGGGCAGAAAATAAGAGAGCTAAAAATCGTCATTATAGTGTTGGGATTAAACGATATACATCTAGTCACTACAGCGCAAGTCTTATGTTAGAGATTTACATTCTACTTAAAAGATCAAATTTATATAATATTTAATATGCTTGTATATTATTTGGTATCCATAAGTTGAGCTGCATACAACATCTATATGTAGACATGCACTCCTATAATTTTGGCAGAATGTATACAGGTGAATCAACACGCCTTAGTTATAAAATCATGGATTACTCTGCCAATATATATCAACGAATAATAGGTATCACTGGTTGATTAACAATAAATATTACTAACAGAATTAATTCACATCCAATTAGTCATATCCCCTTAGTAATAGCTGGATCTACGTTGACTTCAACTAGAGGTCAGCAAGTTCAGTTAATGACCCTTTAGCAACCGTAGCACTCTAAGGCATTTTTGTCTTCATGATGCATTAATGCAGTCGTCGGAAGCAACCTGATCGTACTGTATCTGCATTCATGCATCATGTCGACCACAGGGGATTGATAAACACCCAAGGAGCGGCATGATGCACAAACGCAACGCCGGCGGCTTTCTCACTAAATAACATCATATAACGGAAATCGAAGATTAACATCGAGTCAAAAATTGAGGCATCATGCTGCCATTATAGGGTTAATGAGTTTGCTGAGACAGCCCCCCTGGTGACCGACCTCCTGGGGTGCACACAATCCGATGACGTAAGCACTTCTGTAACCATGTGCTGACGTCAGAGGTGTACAATGGTCATGTGATTAACGGGATAACGGGTCAGTTAGTACAGTGTTACTCCAGTCCCTTCCTGCTGGGACTGGGCATCTATTTGTAGTACTCATAGTGATGACTTTAATTGCTGTACCACAAATGTATCTATTCTGGTTGGAATAAGTTGTCTAGACATTGCATCGTATACTGTGGAGAGACAACTTAGGTCAACTGAGAAGTTGAAGAGTGAAGAGTAATATTACTACATTACACATATATTAATGCGTTGTAGTTGTTGGATTTCAAATCCCGAACCCTTGATGGTCCAGACAATCATACAGCAGCATTTAGTTGGGGATCCAAGCAGGCAGAATGTCATTATTTAACTTTGACCTGACATGGAGACCAATACTTGATATAAAGGTTGGATTAGGGTAATTTGAGGGTGCCGACTCCGAATCTGCCATGTATAAAGCTGTATTTAGGTCGGGACAAGGTCAAATCTAAGGTCAAAGGTCACGATTTGATTTATAACAGGGTACACACATTTCCATCTAAATACCAAAGATATTTTATGTCGTAGATAGGAAATTTATCTCTCCCAATATTAGAGCCTCTGCTAAAAAGAAATTTAAAAAAGAACTTAAACTAACTTATAAGGAGACAATGACGAAAAGCAAGGTTATTGCATATTGATAATACAGAACTTCTACACCTCAATGACAGCACTGGAGATGTAGGAACCCCGTAAGAGGAGCCCCTTTATCGTAATATGAAGGCTCCGTTACCCCAAAGGGGTGGAGCAACGATCATTGGAACACTTAATGCTGACCGAGAGTTTGAAGATTCTTACACAAACTATCAATTGCCATATGCATCCATCTGAGCTCTCTCGGCGTGACTGTGCTTCTGTACGTGTCTCTCCCCCTGTCTCTCCCTCATCCCATCTCTACAACTTTTTACAAGTTCCCTTCTTCTCCTTCCAATCCCCCCACCCTACAACCTATTCCTCATATCCTACACTCTAAGAACAGTGTGTTGTGGGAACATGCATAAGGCATTACACACACAAATTTGCAACACACTTTTGAGATCAACACACTGTTGGCAAAGGGTGTGTAGTGTGTAGTGTGTTACACCAAAATGTGTGTTAAAAGTAGCTGCAGAAAAGCGTGTTGATAAATGTGTAAACGTAACACACTGTTCTTAGAGTGTACCTCCCCACGCCCCAGACAACCAACCATATCCCACACCACATGCCTTATGTAACGTTACATAGTCAGGTGTTGTAGTCTGAATACCTGGAAGTTACACAACCAAGTCATTACCCCTGATTACATACGGGTACATCCCGCCCCCTTCCGACCAATACTGTTAGCGTATTGTGGAAGGGGGACCAGGAAATAATTCATTACAGAGATAATTATCTGGGGCCTTTGTCAGCGGATTTGTAAATCCCGGAAAACTTCCTGCCTGGATGTACTTTGAAGTTCAAACCGTGCCGATTGTTCTTTATCATCTTCTCTAGATATATCTGTATCCCATTGGGCACAGGATTCAGTTGAATCAACAATAAATCGACATCAATTGACAATGAATTTTCAATGTTGATTCATTGTTCTGCGTTCACTGGCATGTATACGTTTTCTAAAATATACAGACCATTAACATTGTTGTCTACACGATTGGGACAGAAAGGAGCGTGATTAATAAACTAAAAAGGTATATGAATCCGAGTATACCTACATGTACCTACTTGGCCTAAGTGTACACGCACATGTATACCCTCATATAGACACACACTGTTAAATGATAATGATTTCTAAAATACCATATCCTCGTCTGTAAACTAACATTACATTCCCAGTGGGTACATAACATTAAATCAGCATTGATACATGGTTGTCAATGTTGATTTAATGTTGATTCAACGTTGATACAATGTTGAACTGAATTGTGCCCACTGGGTTGTTAATGTACATTAATGCCGTAGTATATTCATGTACTGCAAAGCCACGGTAGATTATATACACCCTCAGAAAAGTGAGAGTCATTGTCGCTAAAACTACCCTCATCTGAGAGTCAGGCAGTGCCTGATCCTCAGGTGAGGGTAGTTTTAGCGACAATGACTCTCACTTTTCTGTGTGTGTAGTCATCCTACTCACCTACATTAACCATTAAATGCATAGAACCTGCTGCCCTGGCAGCAGCAGTGGGAGGGAAGGCATGACAGATTGACAGATACAGCTTTAAAACCGACACAGCCGAACATTGGTCAGCAGGTTTGCAGGGCCCATACGGACCGAACCTGGAAGGCATTACAGGTAATCAGCCCTTTATATATGCTGGGCCGATGTTGAACAGTGTTTAACCTACGGTGGAGGGCTAAGACAAAGCATTTCACACCTTGGTTATTTTTACATAACCGAAGGTTAAGTCAGATGGACAATGGTTATGAAAAGGGTATTAGAATTAACCACAGCTTGCTGGTAGGGTGACTTGGGCTTCACCCTCGTCTGGCCCCCACCAGCAAGCTGTGGTTAATTCTGCATACCTATTCATAACCATAGTCTATCTAATACATAACTATACCATGTAAATAGGCCTACCATTTTTAAGTTATTGCAATCTGTATATGAGGAAGGGTTCCTAACATGAGACTACCCATT
>CANHQG010000377.1:0-36374 GCA_947462335.1 Harmothoe impar
ATGCCTCCAAATTAATAAATGGCAGGTATATGACAGTTCAGTATGAGTCTAATCATTCATAAATGTAGATACCTAAAGACCTAAATAGCCTCTAAATTCCCCTCACTGATATACATGTCTTGTAGTTGGACAGACACCTGCTCTGCACCCCCCCGTGACAGTGGCCATTCAACTAAATAAGAAAAATCTCCCCCACTAATTGGTCTTTTATTTTCCTCTTTATCCATGCTCAATATTGTTGTTTTTATTCATAAAGATGTCTGGACCTGAAAGGCTGATGTCACATAGACTCTGACACCCCCCCACCCACTTCCATGTCACTCTTCATCACTAAAAAAACAAAGACCCCCCCCCCCCCCCACTATTGCCTCCAGTACCAGTACCCACAAGGTGGCAGGGCACAGTTGGCTTTGTAGTCACATAGTGTCTTATGTTATCATAGCAGGTATACTCTACATACTATGAGTCCCAAATGCCTCCCAGTAGGAAGTCCTGTGATTCATCCTAGATATATAAATGCTCAAGCAGCATCAGATACTCCCTTAGATACTTTCAAGTTGAGCCTTGGTACCTCCTTATATCCCATGGATGTATATTCAAGCGACCTCAGATATCCCAGATATTCTCCAGACAGAAGAATTTGCTAAAGAATACAAAGGACAGGCTAAAACTCCCAGGGGGAATTTACAATATATGTCAGTCTCACAGAGGGGAGCATATGGGGCGAGTTCAAAGCACTTCCAGGATTATAAGTGAACTAGATTAATGAAATCACCTCCCAGCATGAGTGACCATGAGTGCACCGGCCACACTTATAGGGCCTGATACCTTCTAGATACTGCCAGGTAAAACACTGAAGCCCCTGATCTCCTATATACTGTCAGGAAACCTGTGAGATTCTGTCAAACAATTCAGAAACCATTGTGGATGGCACTTTAAAGTGAAACCCTGCATTATGTCATAGGTTTACTGTATCATTTATGGAAATGAGTCATTGTAAACCCACTAAATAAACCCTTGTGAGGTTAAATAATCACCCTTAGGCTGTGCAGAGAGACCAAGGGTTACTTTATGGAGTTATTGGGAACAGCATTCCTATAGGCTTAACATAGAGATGGCCATTCCTACCATGAAGTAAAACATCTCTCATTGGTTGCTAGTTAGATATCTTCTGCTTGTGACTGGAGGTATCCAACCATGGAACTCCTCAAGGCATTTGTTACCATCACTTTTGTGCATTGACTGGCAGAGTGTATGCAGATATACCAGTAAACCTGGATGGGCATCATCATCAATGTAGGCCTATTATAATGGATACTTGGGAGTTAACCTCAGCCCAAGGCAGAGACATATGTCTGTTCTTATCTGAAATCTGAAACCCTATCAATGAAACCGTAAGACTCCATGTTCATTTAAATCATGGTTGAGGCTAAATAGAGTGGCCAAGATGTGCGTGTGTGGGGGGGGGGGAGGGGGGGATTGGGGATTCTGAAAATAGTCCAAAAAAGTTGAGATCATTTGTGAATTGTATTCCCATATGTAAAAATAACAATGATAGAGTGGCCATGAGTGCACCAGCCACGCTGGTGAGGTTATTTTTACAGAGACTCACATCTTTGTGGGTTATCCTTTACATAACACACTCCTACAGAAGCAAAACATACCCTAATGGACCAGACCCAGCACAAAGCACCCATTTCGGACTTTAAATGACAACAATATTCAATCTAGAAGCGGCGATATGGCGAAAACCATTTTCGTGACCTTTGACCTTGATAAGTAGGTCAAGGTCAAATGAAGCATTTCTCATGTCAGGGGTCATATAGAGAGTTGTTTTCACTGGTTATTGGGTGAATCTAAGTGAGTTATACTTTTTATCATTTTTACAGAATTTTTGGCTAAATTTCAATAGTTTCTTTAGAAATGGTCAATTTTCGGTACTTTCGCGCACTTTCTGACGACTAAGACGTTGATTTTTGGATTCGGCATGATTTTTTGGGTTAGAAAAGCCACTCAAACCTTTTGGTACCCTTCATACAGAAAATGGCCTATAGCTCCTGGACCAGTAGAGTAATGCAGAACAATAGGACTCGCTCAATAGGTCAAGCTGAAGGTTGAAAGACCTAAACATAAAAAGTATAAGAAGGGCCCTCTCTCAAGGGGCATGACCCTATGGGATAAAGTTCCTTATAACATACAGAAGAGTGACAGTTTGCATGTGTTTGAAGCCAAAAATTGAAGATATTAAGTTTAAGTAAGGGTATTACCTCGCAAATAATTGCTCCGTACCAAACAGTAAAGTAAGTGATAAAGGACTAAAATAGTGGACTGCTGTAAACATTACTGTAATCATTCGGTATATTCATCTACCTATTGGTCCATGACTACTATTTCTGACATTGTAATTAACCTGCCTAAGATGTCCCACACAGGACTGAACAAAGACTCTATACGTCTAAAATCAATTAATATCTCAAGGAGTTCTTGTGTATTCTTATATTTTATTGTTCATCAAAAACACATTGACATTTTTCCACATTTTGTATTGTCCTGGTATCCTGCTGACTTCTTCAGAGGATCGAGTCATTAGATATGAGATGTGGTCAATAAATGAATTTAAAAAATGATGAATCGATAAGATGACATTGAAAAGAAAGAAATATTGAATTAAAGGTAGCATCTTTTTCCTTGCAGTTCATGCCTATTTTTGGAAGCCATCGGTCAGCGTTTTGTCCAGAAACAACACTATTGTAGTCAGGTTTCCATTCCCTGAATATCTGGAGGGTAAGATTAGAGCATTTCGTATCAGCTTGAGGCCATATCCTTCAGCTATACATGACATTGAAGCGCCACCAATAGTAAGTACTGCACATTTGTTATCTCATACTGACATGTTTTTCCTGTGAGGTCATCACTGAAGCCATGTGACTTTATGAATGTACTTCCCTCAAGCCCTGCATGTACTGTCACTTTTCCTTGTATAACAAATCTGTGAATCAAGTTTAGTCTCAGGACAAAGCACGCTTCCTGTTTAGCCATAATAAGTGCACCTTTGACTTTGTGAATAATTTTATCCTTGGCATGGTTGTATACTACTAATCCTGATCTTCTTACAGGATCATTCTGTACAGGCCGAGTTCTTCATCCCAGAACCAGTTAGATCCACATGCTTCACGATCAAGGTAAGTGTTGAAGCTGTAACCTGTAATTCAGTGAACAACATTTTATAACGTCTCTCTATGGCTCTTCATCGTGATCTTACATTAAATAACGTTGAAAAACGTTATTTTGGCGCAAAATAACATGTTTTTGTTGGCTGGGAACTACGTTTGATGCATTAGAAATAGGTCCATGATGATCTGTCTGAACGAGAGATTTCTCCATGAATGGTGCCTTGGATCATATTACATGAGACAGAGTCAAGTTCGATATGATCCAAGATCATACCAAACTAAGGTAACATAAACATAACATAAATAAGAAGTGCTTTGTTTCATGCCACACCCTCTATGTTCAAGCATGGGGAAGATTGTATTGCCATATTCTATTCTTGAAGAACGATGTTAGGCTTTTTATCAGTTTGTGATAAGATTAAGTGGCAGGTCCTGCGTGCAAATTGGTATGGCATTGGTGGATACAGATGTAATGGGCTGTGTCTCACGAACTTGGGTCAATGTTTTCGTCTCTGACCGGGTGCCATCTCTGACTGGGTTCCATCTCTGACCGGCCTGCATGGAAATGGTTTATTTAGGGCAGATGTAGATCGAATTTGGCTGAAAAGGTTAATGGATGTTACAACTCCTTAAATTAGTAATTAGTTGCCCATTTTTATCATCATCTGCCGTAAATAACCCGTTTTTATTCGGGCCGGTCAGAGATGGCACCCGGTCAGAGATGACACCCGGTCAGAGATGGCACCCAGTCAGAGACAAAAACATTGGCCCAAGTTTGTGAGACACAGGCAATGATGCCCATTAACCTCCCAAATTGTGTTTCTTTTAACAGATCTACAAGCTATGCAACATGGGTTGCGCAACTAATATGTATTGCCAGAAGTGGCCTGACGGGACATGTAGTAGACCTGGCCGTATTAGTACAAACGCCTCATTGACTGGTATGTTGTATACAGTTATATCTATACATTAATCACATTCAATCTAATGTAGGGAAAGTTTCATTCACATATATAATTATGAAAAGACATGACTTTAAGTCTCAAGTTCTGTCTCAGAGTTCTGCCAGGGAAGGGCTCTTTAGACCGGATAGGTCAAAGTTCTCTTGTAACAGAGATTTTCTACAGTTTAAATGGCCCCTCAGTTTGCTTAAATATCATTTTCCCAAAGTCAAGGGGCACCTCATGAGCAGGGATTTACAATTATTGGTTTTACCTGCTTTAACATGTCATCAATTTATTGTACCTTACACAGGCACATGTGACAGTACGAGGACTACCCTACATCCAGAAACTGAAGAGTTGAAACCTGTCTCTACACTACCTAGTCTGTCCATGTCCGTGACCACTGTACCAGATTCACACCCAGGTATGGTTAAAATGATGACCTGTCTTTCGATTTTTCAGCTTTGATCTCATGCATGTATAATAAAAGAAGCGACCCATGCTTGTGGACACAACAATCAATGCGATGATGTACTTTTAGAAAAACGTGACTTTTAGTCTCTAATTCTGTCTTAAGGTAGTGTGTGTCAGGGAAGGGCTATTTAGACCATAAAAATATTAGTTTGCTTTTGAAAGAGATTTCTACAGTGTTTAAATGGCCCCTCAGTTTGCATTTTCCCAAGTCAGCGGTGTCTTACAGGTAGTTTTACAGACACCGGTTTTACCAGCTTTAAAATGTTATCAATTCATTGTACACAGGCACGAGAATGAGGACTACCCCACATCCAAAAATAATAGCGTTGAAACCGGTCCCTGCACTATCTCGTTCGTCTGGAAGCCCTGAGGATCATAACGCGCTGCTGGTCAAAGTGTTGATACCACTACTTGTACTTGCTGCAATCATCATCCTCATCCTCATCATCTTCACATCTCCCTTCAGCAAGGCAATCCGCAAGAGTGTCATAGAAGCTGTGGGTAAGTCCTTGCTGTAAGTGCTTGTTCTAAGGACATGCGAGCTACATGTAGAATATTGAGCTATTTAACCCTTTGAGCACAACTTGCACTTCTTTGGATGGTTCTCAGATGGCATAAGCCTTTGAAAACTGTAACAAGCATGTGAATATGCTAACTACAAGTTTGAGCTAGGATTGTGACATGAAAAGTAT
This sequence comes from Harmothoe impar, assembly GCA_947462335.1. Lineage (NCBI taxonomy): Eukaryota > Metazoa > Annelida > Polychaeta > Phyllodocida > Polynoidae > Harmothoe > Harmothoe impar. Next base: position 5,284 of record CANHQG010000377.1, read on the forward strand.
TCATACTAGTCTCATGCATCCAGCTCGAAAGCATGGTAGTCATAATCTAAAAATGTATGCATTAACCTAACTTTAAATTGTTATACTTCCTTCTTCAATCTAATGGAAATTAATTCAAATCTTTAATTACTTATGGATTTTTTGTTACATGTTCTATTCAGTTACCATGGCAACCAAAGTTATACAAAGTCGTTAAATTTATTATAGATTATTTATCAGGTTACCCGAACCTAGAAGCTTTTATCCAATTTTGGAAAATAATAAAATTTAAAGAATTTTTTCCACTATTTCAGAATCAATTTGATAGTCCAACAGTCGACGCTGTTGACAGCGAGTTGTCACTCATGCTTGGTTATCAATTTTTGGCTACTTTTCAGGCCAATATTAAAAACAAAAATTAAATACAAAAAAAATCCCCTACCTACCCTACCTAGATTTTCAGACTATGTAACCTGAAACACACATTCTATTCGGCTTATCTTGCCATCCTAGTTTGGTTCATCATGTTGACCCTCTCTTATAGTTATGTAGGCCTATCTTCAGTGGTACTTCAACTGCAATTGCCTTATCTATTGCATTTGTATCTGTCTCTTCTTTACTTCTTGCCCCCTTAGTATTTTCTGTCGCAACCTTGTTCATATTTGTATTTAGTTTTACAAAATGTTATATTGATTACAAAGTACCATAAATTCCCGCGTATAACCCGCATCTCGCGTATAACCCGCACCCCCAACTTAGGTGAATCCTATAACCCGTTTGTGGGTTTGAAAATTTCTATTTTAGTACTGTTATATAGTAATAAAAACCCTTGTATAACCCGCACCCTATAAAGGCATGTTTGGTATCAAATGAAATCTGAGACTGGTGAGCGTACAACCCGTGGGTAGTACGTGGGAATTTGCGAAGATACATTGTTATCAGTCAGTAGAACAGCCAATATTTTTAATGATTTAGGGGATTTAAGAAAAATGAAGTCCATATATTTGATGTACATCAGGGAAATATACATGTGGTTGTAATATTTTGGTGAAAAGTTCTCTCTCCTAAGCCTAAGTCTTAACTCCTACCAAGGAGTCCATGCATTACGCACACACTCTCGAGAGCCATGGCTATCATTGAGATAAAAGTGTGTTGGTATCGTAACTAATATATAGATATTTATAAATGTTTCTGTAGGTGCAGAACCCTCGAGATCCAGGGCAGGCCCTGAATATCCAGGTAAAAATATATGCTCACTTCTGCTATAAATATGACATAACATTACTACCTTTTATGATTTGCAATAGGCCAAAAAACATAATCTCATTACTACTTTTTTGCAGAGATATCTAAAATAGTTCCTCAAAAGAACACTCATTTTTTAGGAGTTTTATTTCATATGATTGAAATATATACCGTAAATCCTGGGACAATCGTACACACTGCACTGTAGTTCTGAAAACTGCTACATCAAGACTCCACTATGATAGCAAAAACTCTCATATAAGGAACACCCTATATAACTGCCAACACTTTTACTCTACAAGGTGTTTGGCGGTCAATCAAAACTGCACCCCTTGGTGTTATAGCATGGAATTATTGTTTTCAGACACCCAAGATATATGTCTTTCAATGTAATAAACTTGTATAAAGATGAATTGAGTTTTTGGATTTTCATTGTTATTCACTTTTGGCCCTAGAAAGTGACAGTTTTCAAAGTTCTGACCCATATGGGCACGTTTGGTATCAAAGAAAGGCTGAGTCTGACTCGCATAGAAGCCACGGCTTGTATCCGAGCATTGACATCACTCAATAAGTTGAGTAATATAATCTAATTTTTAAGTCTAATCTGATGTTACATTGTATCATGATGTAGTCATGGGGAAACACTCATCTGTTTTAACTTATCTGTTTCAATTCAGGGCTAAACGGTACTCCACTCGAGATTGTTCCAGGCCTTGTGGCCCACAACAGGTTGTGGGTCCGTATGATGAGACTTCAGCTGATTCTTATTGCACTAGTCATGTTCATCGCTAATACTCTCTACTCCATGGTATTCTGCCAGAGGCAAGCACAGATTGAGGGTAAGTCCTTTAATATGTATCTGAAAATATTATCTTCTTCGATAGCGTCTCTTGAGTATGGATATATTTTTCTCTATTGCTCCTTATTGTGGCAAAAAGTTATCTAACGTTTAAAACGTTATTTTTGACGTAAAATAGCATATTTATGTTACTAGTAGCCGGGTAATCCGGATCCCATAAATTGAATGATATCTAAATGGCATCACTTGAAGACATTTATAATAAATAGTCTTATAATTAAGCACAGATGTATTAAACAACCTTTTCTATCTTTTTCAGAATCCTCTGTATCAAACACAGACCCGGAATCTTTAGGTAAAATGCTTTTCTTTCATGAAAAATTACCGAGTAAACCTTTTGTGTAATCTCAAGAAAGATATAAGAGGGATTTAACAGGTCTTATACATGATGAGATTGTGCATATGGGAAGTCTTATACAACAGTCCTGGGTATACATATTGCTCTTCTCGGGGGCTGACAGAAATGGGGCATTTTGGTGTGTTTTTTAAGAACAAATAAATCTTTATTCGCTCAAAGTATAAATTCCAGGACATTTGTTCAATAATATGATATGTCGCGAACAACATTTTAACCGATATATATGCTTACAAATATGCCGGTCCTGTTACCATGTAGTTCATGTATTACAGGATTCATAATTATTATAACAGCATAGCCTTTTCAGTATCAAATATCCCCTGCACCCTGGACATTATAGTATAGTATAGTATTCATTTATTTATACTGAGTAAATACAGAGGCCGCGGGCCCGGATTACGTACTTCCCAGTACACCTTGATGGTGATAGGTGGAAAATTATATAGTCTTAATTTATGTAAAGTTACAGAATAAATTTGTTTGTTTACACCCAGTCAATGCATAAACATTGAGCGGATGTAAACAAACTTAGCCCAGAGGCTTCAGTAGTAAATGTAGAAAATGTAGTAAATATATAGCAAAATAGTATGAGGTAAGTGGGATTGGCGCAAGCCAGTCCGGATTACCGGGGGGTTTTGGGTGAATATTTTAGGGGGGGGGATGGGTATTTTAATTTAGGTAATAAGGGAAAAGGGGAGGGAAAAAGGTGGGGGGGGGATGAAGGATGGGACGTAAGGGGGGCAGTAGAGAGGGTCGGGGGAGAGAAATATAGAGGAAGGGGGGGGTGAGTGAGAATTTTGGGGTGGGTGGGAGAAGGTCTCCAGATTAGTGGGTGGTGTTGGGGGGTGGGGGGGGGGTAAACGAGACTAGTGGATATATGACCAATAAATGAGTAGGTTATCATCTCTATGTGAGGGGGGGGGTGTCGTGTTTCAACCTGCAGCTGTATACAATAGGCTAACAATTTATATACTTATATATCATATCATGTCCTAATTTGGCATCATCAATTTTGGGAGGGCATCAATTTTAGCCCGGTACATCTTCTTATTAGCAATTTGAAATTTTGCTGAATCGTCTATTTTCCTCATAGATATATCCAGGTTATTCCATGTATCAGCAAGTCTATATCTATAGCTTTTCCTGTATGCATTATTCCATACTCTATCAACTGTCGCTAGTTTGGCATCATGGTTTCTAGTTCTGATGTTCCTCATGTCTATGTTCTCCTCCCTCATGGCAAAGTCAAAGGCATTTTTCCTCATGTGCATGTCCCTCCTGTCAACCAGTTTTCCTAATTTCAAATGACTATGCATTTTGTCAATATTTTTTGTAGCTAATTTGCGACAGACACTTTTAACTCCACGATTAAATGTAGTTTGTAGAGAATTTAAACTATAAATAGGGGCTGTTTTGTAGAAGCAATCCCCATACTCACAGGCAGGTAATATCATATTTATTAGTACCTTAGAGGCTGCTTTTTCATCTAGCTTACCTCTTATTTTTCCTAACATTAAGACTTTGTGACCAGTATTTCTTTTCAGTTGGCTAATATGCTGCTTAAAAGTTAATTCCTTGTCCAGAATAAAGCCCAAATACTTATAATCTGGAGCAGCATGGATATGTTCCCCTTGTAGAATAGTGACCGGTCTTATGGACTTCTTAACAATTGCCTTAGTACCAAAAGTAACCTGCTTGGTTTTCTTAGCATTAAGTGACAATTTGTTGCCCTGACACCATGACAAGGTAGCATTCAGATCAGCTGTTATCTTATCAGTAATATTGATGCCCTCAGCATGATCCTTGTGGGACCCCACAGCGGATCGGGAAATAAGGTGAAATACAATTATTTGCTTTTGTACGTTGTGTTCTGTTTAATAAATAATTCCCAATTAATTGTTGAAAAATGGGGCCAAAACCTAGTAATTTCAGTTTTTTTAGCAGTATGGTATGGTCTAAAGTGTCAAAAGCTTTTTTAAAGTCTAAGAATATTGCAGTAGTGGCTTTATCATTATTTATTGCTTGGTATATTTTACCTGTGAATTTTTCTAAACTATCTATGGTTGATCTTTGTTTCCGGAATCCATCCTGGTCTTCGTACAAAATATTATGGGCTTCTATATGACTAGACATTTGTTTATGCAATACTTTTTCCATTAATTTAGAAGGGAGTGGTAATATTGAAATGGGCCTAAAGTTATTAACCTCAGAGGGATCTCCTCCCTTAAAGAGGGGGGTGACAGTGGCTCTTTTCCATTGCACAGGGTATCTTTTTGTGGTGATCACCAGATTAAATATATGTACAATAAACTCAGGAAAAGCCAGAAACACATCCTTCAGGATTGCAGCAGAGATACCATCGACACCAGAGCCTTTGTTTACATTTATTTTCCTAGCTAACTTAATTATATCTAGTGCAGTACAGGGAGTGGGCTCAGCTATTGCTTCAATGCGTATGCCTTTGTATTGCCAAGGTTGGTTCAGAGGTGCCGCTAGCTTTGGTCCTATTGTAGCAAAGAACTCATTTATGAAAGTGGCTGTCTCTGCTTGGGGGACTGTGTCATGGGTGTCGGAATCTAATAAATTAATTATAATATTTTTAGTCAGTGGCTGGTGCAGGTGGGCAGTGTGACTAGCACCCAGTAGGTTGGCACAAGCTAGAGTCTGAATGGTGGTGACATCTGTGGGAGTGTTCTTAAGTTATGAATACTAGAGACCAGTATGACTGGTTCTACACATATATCGTCATGAAATATCATTCTTGGTTGAGGCAAGATGGGCGGACTTGGAATGATTTACTTTAAGATTCTGGTGAATAAATTTAAGGTTAAAACACTTTTTAAAAAGATTTCTTTTGAACCTATTTCTGATTATTTTATTAATTTTGGTGATATAATTAAACCTATTCAAAAACACCATTTGGATGTCATGGTATTACATAATTGTTTAATCTTAACACATATATTCCTGCAATAGAGTACTTTAAACATTTCGCTTATATTGATATTCTACTTTTTCAGATGAAAAGCATGAAATTCATTTGGGTAAGTGGTAATTTTATTGCATCAGCAATACTCACGTGCCAACATGACTGGTTGGTCTGCACATAGCCTTTGTCTAGAATTACCTATAAACACTGTATATATTTTCTATTAATCTTAATGTTGAATTTCTCTTTTTTTTAAAAATTATTATGCATTTGAGGAGACTACCGTAAAACCCCTCTTTTAAGACGAACCCGCCTATAGCCCAGACTCCACTAGGGCAGCACAGTGTTCTGCGAAATGGAGCGATCTTTTTTTATGTTTTGATTTGCACATTTCGCTTCATTTCGCCTCATTTCGCCTCATTTCGCCTCATTTCGCCTCAGTGTTGCCCTGATTGTCGCCTTGTTCATGGTGATAACTAGGGCGACACTGCAGCGAAATGAAGCGAAATGAAGCGAAATGAAGCAAAATGAAGCGAAATGAAGCAAAATGAAGCGAAATGAAGCAAAATGAAGCAAAATGAAGCGAAATGAAGCGAAATGAAGCGAAATGTGCAAATCAAAACATAAAAAAAGATCGCTCCGTTTCGCAGGACACTGTGCCGCCCTAGTGGAGTCCGGGCTAATAAGACGACCCCAACTTTGAGAACAAAATTTGTCTTGTAAAGACAAATTTAAGTTAAAACAGACTTTAAAATCATTTTCTCTTTAGTCCTATGCAATAAAACCCCACTTTTAAGAGGACCCCCTACTTTGTTGAAGAAATCTGTTTTGTAGGAAAAATAAATCCAAAAAAAATCCTTTTAAAGGCGTTTTTTACGGTATTCAAATTTAACACTACTGTAAACTCCCAATGTGGCACATTTCCTATCCTTCAGTCGATATTGAAAATATAAATGTGCTACCATAAGGGCACATGATAAGACAATGTATTTTCCTCTTGAACAGTGCTTTTGAGTGTTCAGAACTACAACTGTCATTTAATGTTTCATCTTTTATCATTATTCATTGAATATAGGCTAAAACAGGTGTGTTCACATAAAACCTACACAATTTATTGCCTGATGCACAAAAAGGAGTATTGATATTGTGACTGCAGAGGGGTTTTCAGCGACCTGGCGACCTGGGCTGTTTTCCGGGCGACTTTTCGACCTGGTGCAATAATTTAAGCGACTTTTGCACAGATTTGGCTATAGCAAAAATAGTCTAAAAACGCGACTTTCCGAATTTAGGCCCTTAATTTCGGCGACTTTACGACCTGAGGGGGGACCCCTCTGCACCCCCTATATTGACACTGCCTTTTTCTCTGTGTATGGTTTCCCTTTATTTTCCCACAAGTACCGTAAATCCTCGCGTATAAGCCTAACTTGCGTATAAGCCGCACCCCTAACTTTGACAAATTATATAAGCCACAGAGGGGGTCTGAATATTGCGATTTTGGTACTGTAGTATAAAAACTCTCGTATAAGCCGCACCCTATATAGGCATGTTTGGTATCAAAAGAAAGCTGAGTCTGACTCGCGTAGAAGCCGCGGCTTCTACGCGAGAATTTACGGTATGCATTAATATAGATTGAGTTATGAGAGGATATTTCCAAACTTGTTTTTACATTGTATTGGTTTAATGTATTGGTATATTTTCAGATGATCTAGATGAGAAGGTTGTCATGATTGTCTACTCTGACATCCTTCCCGAACATGTGAACGTTGTGCTGAAGTTAGCCGCTTACCTTGAAGCTGAATGTAACTGCAAAGTTGTCATCGACGAATGGTACAAACAAGAGATGAGCAGAAACATCCTTACTTGGCATCTGAAGTACTTTGATATATCAGATAAGATCATTTTCATCCATTCCGAAGACACCAAAAGCAAATACAAGGCATTCATCACTCTTGAGGATAGGCCACAACCATGCACACGTAAAGCAAAAGGTGATACCTTCACCCTAATGCTGAGTAAGACTCTGCGGGACATCAACGTCCAGAGCGATAAATACCTGATGGTTCGGTTTCCATATACCCCGGTGGAATGCCTCGATTACGTCCAGGACCACTACTGCTATGCCCTACCAAATCATCTGGATGAGTTTGTCCTGCACATCCATGGCCTACAGCCTTATGATCCTCAGACAACAAAACTAAACTACATACAAGGAGTCAACTCTGGTGAATACCACCAGACCCATACTGGGAGAAAGCTACAAAAGGCGATACGGAAAACCACTGATGTTGTAAAAGGAAATCCAAATTGGCTGGAGGATGCATTCAGGGAACACCTGGCAAGAGCAGAGGCGGATATGATGGATGGAACTGAATTGCAAGACCCTGGTGACAACACAAGTATTGAGAGAAATACTAGAGACAGTGACAACATAAGTATGGCATCAAACCCGCTCGAGTTGTTACCTCCAACCTCATCAGATGACATCCCTTCACTCGTAGAAAATCCTGGGGCTCTACTGAATGAAAGGCAGTCAAAACAACATTGTTCAGAATATTTGATGAAAAGTGGAGAAAGTTATTATCCGTGCCAGCTTATGGAAGAGATAAGTGCGATAGCGGGCCTAGACCATGGTATCCTACAGAATCCCACCCTACATCAAACTTCCTCAGGGCCAGCCCTACCTGCACCAAAGCCCCATGGTTTGCAGGATGCAGACATTGCCCAGACAATACTGCCCATTCCAGTTGCCTTCTATAGCGGCTCATCATCAATAGACTACCTTGATGATCTACATTATGGAAGGCAACTAGCATCAGTCAATGCAGCATGTCCTGAGGATGTTCATCCCTTACAAGACACTGTAGAGTATAGCGCATCAGCAATTGAAGACATGCCTCTAATCCTGGACAACATTTCTATGTCTATGGGACAGCCTGCAACTCCTAATCCTACTTTGAACCAGATAGCCCCAGAGGAAAACCCCCCAGCAAAACTGCCCAACAGTTTTGCATTAACCCCACTGAGCGTTGAGGAGACAGAACTAGACCCAGCTTATTACGGCTTCTACCCACCAGAGTCTTTATCAAGTGGATGTTCGAGTTCAGTTGAGCGATGCGATATCATAGATAATCTGCAGTATTTAGAGTTGCCAGAATTTGATAGGAGCACTGGTAAATGGTATTAGTAATTTTGAGTTGGTGATATTCAATTCAATTCAATTTAAAGATTTTTATTTAAACTGCGACAAGCAGGAGCACACTCCTGTATTTTGCTTATTACAGCAAGCCATCAGATATAAATGCTCATATTCAGGCAGTTATACTTTAGAATTACATTATTGTATAGATGTATTTTTTAAATCAACTTATACAATTTTATATTACATTTTCCAGTCATAAAGGTGTGATTAGTCATGTCTATCAATTGTTAATGTTACTGTTAGTGCATATATTCACACTTGATAGGTAGTAAATTCTTACCATAGAATGTATGAGGGAATATTTGGGATCAGAGGCTCGGACCAGAAGCAGAAAAGCTATCATACCCTATAGAACACTCCTTTAGGCAACAGTTTTTTTAATATTGTTTTTGAACACATCCAAGGAGGTGGAATTTCTGACTTGAGTAGTCAAAGAGTTCCATTTGTGAGCCAGCCTATAATATATCTCTCTCTTAGTATTGCAAACCATACTGGTTTCAAGGGGCCGCTGGGTTCCTCGGAAGAAAAGCACTGTGGCCAATACAAGGAAATTGTTGCATATCGGACAGAGAAAGGTCCACTTTACCAAAAGATCACCCAAAATCTAACATACAATGATGAGCATCTTTCTGCCAATATCCTTGCCAATACACTCTATGAAATAAACAGCATTTAGGCCGGGGCTCCTAGACAATATTACCCATGTTAATGCCAATATTTGCCCGAAAAATATTAGGCCAAAAAAAAGGTTTGTTTCAAAATAGGGCCGACCCTACTTTTTTTTATGCAATTTTGAAGAGATTTTATATTTTTACACCTTTTTTGGGGTCAATTTTTGGTTTACAAAAATGTTGACAAAATATTCCCATTTTTGCACTTTTTGGTTCAAATTAAGGGTTTAGTTTGGTGAAGTTTCTTGTTTATACTTTGATACATATATCACATAAGATAATGTCACTACCGGTATATTATATTAATCATGTTTACGTCATGCTTGTTATAACAATTATCATATTGATATATAACAAAATATACCTTCCCAGCATAATCGGGATCATTACCATCATTGCCATTTACATTGTATTGTAACAAACCACGTGACACAAATAAGGACATGCCCATTTGTTATAGTCCATGAGCTACTGGCACCCCTCGTGCACCCCCCCCCCCACAACTAACCCCCATAGCATTTTTTTTGTTTCTTAGGGTCCCTAAAACAAGATTCAAGATGTTAACATTGATTATCTTGGGATGCACTACCGGTTTTGGCTCGTTATCCATGTGTTGGTTCACAGCACTTTTGGGTCTGTTTTTACATCACAAAATTCTGGAGGTATGTTCAGACTTTGAACTGTAATAGCACCTTCCCATAAGAGGATATCTAAGGTAAGGGGCTCATCTGAAAGAAAACATAATTTCCTATTGATTGATGGCTGTTATGTGCATGAGAATTGAGAATTGGCTGCGATAGAGGCTCGGGAACATCGGAGTTTGAACACGCAAATTGGAGGTTTTCACCAAGAAAATGGCAGTGGACACTACAAACATAGATATAACAACCCCTTATCCCACATTTGGCCACCCAATCTCATATGATATCAATAGAACAAACCCTTTTGATTAATTTGAGCCATAGAGCAGCATTTTCTGATGACCACAACTAGATTTATTCTCTTAGGTACATGGACACTCCCTTGCTCCGACAGCACTTCATTTCAGGTGATTCAGGACTGCACCTAGGATAAAAGCATAATCTATCATAGTAGACTGTTTACAATAGGGTTAAACTAGACCTAAAAAGGATACTGATTAAGAATATTGCTGTTTCTACAAAATTTGACTTTGTGGAGAGGCCATAAATGGTCAAAATCCAAGATGGCGGCTGATTTATTAGAACTTCGCTTCTTAATGTGTAAAAAAAGGGTCCAAAAAGATTCTAATGACAACAAACCCCAGTAAATACACCCTGGGGAATACAATGGAGCCCTTAGTTTGCTGCTATAGCTAGTTATTGCCTAACAACAGTTGCTTTGCATAGCAAACAATCCAAAAAACATGCTCGTAGACAGCTATTTCCATAGTGTTTCATCTGAATCGAAGTCCAGATGAATGCTCTTGGATACATGATAGGAGTGACACAGGATACAGTGAATACATCTCTAGAACAAGAGGTTGCCTAGCAAAAACTGGTTTGGATAGCAACATAGCTAAAATCCATATCCCTGTGAGGGCTGTGAAAAATGTCTTCTAAATACCAGGAATTCAACACTGACTCTCAGACATAAATTCTTGTTACAATTGATAGAGTTAGTTAATGTTGCTAGTCTGAGGTAATAGAATAAACCAAAGACTGTATCATTAACACCAGAGCTGAAACCGCTTTCAGGCCCTCTGCCCCCCACTCACTCATTCTCTTCCTCGTAGCAGTGAGATACTGCTCGTGGCATTGGGCCCCGCACAATAAAGTGGGGCCCGATGCCACGAGCAGTATCTCACTGCTACGAGCCGTGTTTCACTGTTACAAGCAGACTCACAAACACATGCACGCGCACATGCACCCACACACTTATGCACAACTTTAAGATGAGAAAAGAAAGAACCTATTGTCTGATCAAACCTGAGAAGTCCCATAGGGTCTATGTACGCTTGGACGTTGAACAAATCAATCAATCATTCTCTTCCTCTCCTCCCTAGGGTCCCCTCCTCACCAATGAGACTCCCAGTGTCCACCTACTCACATCAAATTGTGGACCACCCTTACACTGCCTCTAAATGAAAACTAGATCTGCCTAAAAAACGGACTGCGCAACCACTTTATAACGATGGCCTCCTCGCTGGTGATACCTCTGACGTAGAAGGCAATACTGCCCAGGATGGTCCTGCTGTACTGGTGGATCCGGGTGAGGGTACTTCTGCTGCTACAGACACTGTTACTGCGGCTGGTGCCCCTCCTTGAGGAGACACTGGCCCTTTACCACACAAGAAACACAAGGCTAAGCCAACTCTCTCTGCTATACAGGAGCAGCTTGCTGATATGAGGGCCATGTTTGATGCAGCTATTGTGGCAGCAAAGATACAATTTGTAGTGGAGGCCCACCTGTCTCCCTCCAGTCTGCTTCCCATAAGAGATCTGCGACTGCTGCCCCAACCTCCAGCCTCCTTCTAGGAAGCTTTGTGTGGAGCAGGAAGATTCTGATTCTGAGGACTCATCTCAATGTGGGATGTCCTAGACCAAGATGTTCAATGGACCACAAGTAAAGCCCATTCAAAAATAGAGTCAGAAAACTCAATATTGTTCCTGAGAGGGAAGCTTAATTTTCCTTATAAGAATAGTGGACTATCACGCACAATGGTATTGGGTATAGCAATACTGAGTGATGAGGGTACTTGGCACAAGCTCATCAGTCACAGCTAGAATTGGGTTACTTATGATTTCCAGGGCTACTGGCTATGTCAATATACGTAACAACAACCACCCTACTAACCCAAACCTTGGAGGATGTGAACTTTTGATATGCTGAACCGCACCCCTTTTCTATTGCCTCCAACCTCAGACATGGACTGCCCTACCTTTCCTGTACTCCCATAGAGAAAGAGCCTGTAGATTAGGGGGGGGGAGCGGATCATGTTACTAATTCTGCATATGTTGAGCTTTTATTTGTTGATCCTGATCAATATCATTCTCATTAAACCAGCAAGAAAGAACATGAAAGTCCTGGGAAGATTTTTAGTGTTGAAGTACACTTAATTATCCAACAACGGTGACGCGACCTGATAATGAAGTATAGGGCATGACCCCATAGCACTCCACAATCCCCTTGTGTATGATAGCAGTGAGCTGCTTATTCACACCCTACCCTGCCAACATGTAAGTTCACAGTGTGATATCTGCAAGAATAGAGGTGCAAATCTCAATCTGTCTAATCTCATTAGTTTAAGAGGACCTTTAGCAGAATCAATGATAAGGCCATTTTCTTTTGAGACTAGGGTGTATACAATATATTTTAACAGAATTAAAGTATTTTATTTGATAAATTTCTGTTGGGATAGTTCATTCCCAGATCGAATTACTCTTTTAGGGGATATCCATACCAGCTGTAGCAAAAGAGAGCCAGTTCTAAGACAACAATATTATCAGTGCCATTCCCTGCATTCTCCTGGGTGCACCATTGGGAAGATTCTGAATGATGGCTTGGTAAACATTTGCATTCATTACCAGTTTAGATACTTATAGTCAGGGCTGTTATGCATTGGCCAGGGCCATTTCAAGACAGATGTGACCAAAGCACCGCTCTGGCTGGCAACCTAGCATAAAGTCCAACCCTCCCCTCCTCTGAGACTGAGAGAATGAAAATATGCTGCCCTCCACAACAGCAAGCCCACACTGAACAATTATTGACTAGAAAATACCAAGTGCTGCTAATTAATGCACCCAAGGTTGAATCATACTCTTCCTATCCAGTTATGGACCAGCATGAAGTATGATCATCGGTTTTGAGCCATGCAGATGAGACAAGTCACACTCATCTGATCTAGGGACATATTGGCCTTGAAGCCTATAGTTCCTACAAGCATGAAGCATGTGCCCCTACTTAAGGTAATTTGAAAGTGACAGGTATGGGGTCTATGGTTTATTGCTACTTGGGGAACCTTATTTTGCATATTCAAACAGGAACCGTCATATATTTCAAAACCTTTAGGAAATTTGTTCATTATTACCTATAATTTGCTTAAAATACCTGCAACTTAGTAACCTATTTTTGTTTCATTGTGCTACTGGAAATAGGTCCTGGTTTGGATAAAATGTCTACATATTGTATAGTGAGGACCATCTAGTGTCATGTTCCAGAACTATCACATAAGTTTGACCTGTCCACACTCCACCTCAGCCCACACCAGGTAGCCGACTTCAAAACTGATCTGTGCCCACATCAGGCAGCCCTCATGGGGGCCGCATCAAAACCCAATGACCAGAACCTATGGGCTCAAAACAGGCTATAATCGGTTTTCCTAATTTGGGCAACCTGTTTGGGCTGTACCTGAATCCAAGCCACTAGCCCAGGTAAAACCCAGGTACTGACATCTGCCCCAGCAAAGAACAATTTGGCCCTATGTGGGCTTGCTACTAGGGATATTCTAATGGCCTACTGCCTCCAACAGCAGCCTTTCTAGAGATCCAATTCATATATATCTGTGAACAAAGAGATCATTCTCTCCCAGTCAGTTGTTTCACAGCCCTCTATAATTATTGTTTTAGTTATTGTAAGGCATCACAATAATAGGCAACATTGAAACAATGCTAGTGTTTATCATGTGCAATGATGTCCATAGCTCTACCTATTGCCCTGATTAAGGAAGATTTATTCATGTTTCTATACTAGAGGGAGATGATTTGCAAGCAAAAATTGTCAAAGATTACTGGACTTATGAATTAAAGGCAGGCTTTAATCATTTTGAACATCTTTCTGATCACCAGTAGTAAAAATATATAAATAATTATCTCATAATCTGCTCTGAATCTATGTGTTGGCTAGCGCTAAGTACAAAAGCACATACCTGAGTACCAACCCTTTACTTTAACCAAAATACCCCAGTTGTATGTACCATATCATAACTTAAAAGCAATCAGTTATTCACATCGAAAGTCTCCAAATGGTGAAGATAGGTTTTGTGTTATTCAATCTATAAAAAGTAGGTCAAGGTCAAATGGCCAAAAAAATCTCCATAAAATCATATAATGTAAGATATTTGTTGCTACTATGTGTCATAGGGTGGCAATCACCAAGCATATTTGAGTATAACTAATTTTTAAAGGTTTCATATTTCTTCACATATACCAATAATTTGCTATGTTTATGTCGAAATAAGGGTTACCAATACATTAGCACATTAAATAAGAAGCTCATCTTGCGAGGCAAAGCACCTAAAAGCATTCACTCACTTTTGACTTATAAGAAATAGTGTATATAAGAAATGGTTGAACTATTCCCTGAAATCATAAAGTATCATGGATCAAGTGACCTTGATCTTGACCTTGGGACCTCAATAGCACTCAAACATTTTGAAGTACATACTGTTGGGTGTAATCTTTTGATTTTTACGCATAGCCATTGATAAAGTTGTTATATTTGCATCAATTGTGAGAAATATAACTAATTTTATGGACCAGGACCCCAAAAAGGGGTCATATGCCCCTCAAAGCCACCCCTCACTTTGGCACCCCTTATGATATCAAAATATATGTTATTTATGACAACTGGGCAAAATTTGAGCCCTTGGTCATCGATGTCTTGAAATTTACCATAACAGCCCTGACTATTAGGGTTCTACGTCCACCACAATAAATCACATCTGACAACCTTTAAAAAGTCATCCCAGTGCTAGCCTCAGCCTACACTGCATGGACTGGTAGTTTTGGGCTGGGAGTACTAGACTGGGTGTTTCACAGTGCCCGACAGAGGTGGTGGCAGCCGGTAATAAGGCGCATGTCCCTCAACCCCTGACCCTGAAACTTCCTACTCCTCAGTGTGCTGAAGTGGGTGTGGTGATGTGGAGATCTATGGGGTCAGGGAGGTATACATCTAATATTAGAGGGAGACATGTGCCATCACCAACTGGGATAATAATCAAACAAACTGATATTGCCATGGTTGATATTGCACATCAAAGCAGAAACCATTGCTATTGGCTAAAACAGCCCCCCCCCCCAACCTCTAGGGGTGCACTGTTGGGGTGAGGTGGGGATGGGGTGCTGAATGGGCATGAGAGGACTAGTGAAACAAACAAACCTTTTAAACATCTTCTCAAGACTCTCTTCTCCACCAATAATCATCCTTGACATACATGTAGGATGAACCTGCACACATGCATAGCGGTCAGTCATTCCAGCTACTGGGCGGTCTGGGCTTATGCCAACACTGGATGGCTTACTGCAATGTCAGTGTACCTAAAGCGTGTGCTATTCATAGCATGATATAGAGTAATAACTGGTAATAACTGTGTGCAAGTATGGAGTTTAGCTTGGTTGCTATCCAAACCAGTTATTAGTAGGCAGCCTCTTGACAAGAGTCAAGGTGAAAAGTGTAAGGCCTCTGGATAACTTCCGGGTTACTGGTATCTCCAAATTCATGCTTGGTTCCCATAGAGTTCTATACATTTAGATGAAGCATATTCATGCTAAGATATAACACCATTTGCAACATACTTTTCACCAACAAATATTTATTGAATCTATACTTTCATTTTTCGGTTGTGTACACTTTTTAGTGCACAGGTGACCAAATGCTGAAAAATGTGAACTAGAAGTGAGGTGAAAGTCGTTTCACTTTTGTCAAAACCCGTTGTTTAAGACCCTGAAGTGCCCGGGACCAATAAGAGAGAAATTCCCACTGTTGACATGTTGGTGAAGAACTATCAGTAACAGAAAATGAACCTGTCGATATGAGACAATGAGATGATTTTCTTTGCTTATTGACAGTTCGAACTGTCAGTAAATGTCTTTTTGATAGTCACGACCTAAAGTCATTTGCTTTAACTCAAATGACAAAAATATGTGGACCTCCCAAATGATCTATGCACCTCAAAATAAATCAGAATTTTCTTTTTTGCTTTCAGGAGATCCAGAAACGCATGGACGACACAACTAATTTTGCCCGTAATTGGACCGAATATGAAAATGGATTTGGACCCCGTACAACCAACTTCTGGGTTGGACTGCGTAACCTCCACATTCTGACAAGAGACACTTGTACACTAGATGTCGAGGTGACCCGACCGTCCAACAGCATGAAGGCCTATAGTCACTTCAGTAACTGGGAGGTTGGCGATGCCAGCAGTGATTATGCCTTAGGATCTAACCATGCTTACACACAGGGGACTCCAAAGGGTAAGTTTTTTCTCTAGATAACGTATGTGTGTGTGGCCAAACAACAAAAAGTTGTGTCTTGGTAACATAACCGACCCTATCATTTTGGCCCGACCCTAATCTTTCTTTTTTAAGATTTCCCCCGGTAAAGGGTATCATCATAGGGGACAAGACATACTTAACGACCTTCAGATATCTGACTTGTCATCCTTTAAAAATTTGTAAGGGTGGGAACGCATTGTATGGCAAAAAGTGAACTGATAATGGCTCTAATGATTGGACAGATATTAGTTCTGCACTATCAAATAAACACTGCATGAAATTAGATTCTCCCTCACAACTCATCTCGTGATCCAAAAAAAAATCCTAAAAGAAAAAGAAAATCGACTGACCTACATTAATTCATTTGACCATGTTTCCGGCACACATCTTATTTTTTGGTTTGGCCTTACGAGAGTGTTTAAGGTATGTTCTTCTTATTCTTCCACAGCCGGGCACGGGTTCCATGGCATGAAGGGTGTTCCGTTCTCCACCCCGGAGGAGGACAATGATAGCAGCCCTGACGCACACTGCGCTCAGTACTTCCAAGCAGGTTGGTGGTTCAAGGCATGCGGCCAGTCCAACCTGAATGGCCCCTACGTCGCCTCCGGGACGTCGCCCTTTGTAGAATGGGGCGGCCTCAGCTGGAGGAATTGGATCGGGAAGACGGTCTCCACAACCCAGTGTAGGATGTTGCTGAAGTGCACCCCTGCAGTACCGTAAATTCCTGCGCGTTACCCACATCTCGCATTGTATAATCTGCCAACTGAGAAGTACCCTATGGTCTGTTTCTGGATCTGAAATTATTTTTTTCAATACTGTCCTATAGTAATTAAACCCCTCTTATAACCAGAACACTATTCACCTTGCCAAAGGATGGCATTGATTTTGCAGAAAAATTACCGAATCATTATTTATATGTAGCAACTGGTGATTTATTTACCTCACCAGCAACGTATTGGTGGTGGATTTTGGATCAGGGGCGGACCTACCGAATTCTGGACCCCTGGAGTCACGTTTTGTCCACATGCTACAAAGTTTCCACACCCAACATCAAACACTCTTTGTATGAACATACTTTATTTCTTCAGATGAGAAATTTGCAATCTCCATTATCAATTTCAGTAAGTAAGTACATTAAAAAAGATATCATTAGATGACCGAATCTCCCAGCCTGGCGATACATCGTACATAATAGAATAAGATGTAGCCTACAATTATGCCATAATAAACTGTAACTGATATTTCTTGTCTGGGTGGGTCCTAAAGTTGTCTGTATGGTGAACACATCCATGGAGCAAAGAAATTATACTCCAAATGAAAACATAATTCCTTTTAACAGCACCAACGTGTGTCTTTCCTTGATCTGTGATGACCTTGTGGACACTTTGTAGCCTGTGGACAAAACGTGACACAACAGACCCTTCATGAGTTTTCTCCGCTGTGATATCCAATTATACTATTATATATGAAAACGTTGATTCAACGCCATTTAGAATAATATATATGCTGCGATAGAAATAGAATATATAATTCTCAGCTCTTGCGATTGGAAACTGCTTGGTCGAGTATAAGGACAATGTGTGAGTATAGCTGGTAATTACAAGGTTTTAAATCAACTTTTTCTCTTAAAATATTAGCGTGTGTTTCAGGTTATACATTACTTATCAATGCATATGGTTATGATTACAATTACTTTAAGTGATATACTTATGCTTAACCTTCCCATACTCTACGGTAACTTGAATGTAATGTATGTATATGTATATTTTTCAAAATATTTTCATCTTTTATTTCACATATTCCTCACCCCATGTCCTCACACTGGACCCCCCCCCCCCTCCCCTTTGCATAGGGGTCGTAGTTGCAGGAAGGAGTGAATGGTTCAGTGTGTGACCACCAGATGACAGTACTGTGTAGCTGTAGTTCCCCTATGGCTACACAGGGGGCGGCATTGTAGTGTAACGCCTTCGCAATTTCCCGTAGCCATTTATACCTTGTCTGTGAGAACCTGGCGAGGCCGACAAATGTCCTAGTTAATGAGACTGGGGCCTCAAATAAACCAGACTTCTCACCACATAAGCTCCTTACTCCAGTGTATTTAATTAAGGTGTAAGTGAAAACCAGCCCTCCTGTCCCAAAGTTTTATGGTCTATAATGGCACCATCAAAGGGATGAGGCTGGCCTCCTCCTGTAGGTTACCATTAATAAAGATCCTAATGCCCCCAGAGTCAGGGGGCTCACCAGGATACGTCAGGTATAGCACATGACCAACCTAATCGACATTAGTATATATGCACATATATGCACGAGGGAACATGCTGATTAGAAAGTTCCACATGTGCAGCGTAGATGTTAAAATACAGCTGTTTAGTGCATACTGTACACCTCTGTATACAGCCCAGTTGTGGTGCAAATACAATAAGACCTCAATGCGGAAGCTAACTGTGGCCTACAATGAAGCATTGCAGATGTTACTTGCTAGGGTTTGCTAGGGCTGGAGAGACGTTTGCTGTATGTGGTCTCCCTACATGTGGAGCTACAATTAGCAGATTGGTATATAGCTTTAGGTGGTGATTAAAATGGTCATGATATGAGCTGATAAAAAGGTTGGTGGAGCCCACAACTGATACCCAGTACACCTCACATATCTGAAGATGCTGGTATTGAGATATGTATGTTCACGTTGATGTTCCACAGATTTAATTGTTTGGTTATTCTCATTGTATTGGTTATTCTCGATTGAGTTGGAAATAAAGCTGTAAATTTAATTGAATTGAGTAATACATGTTATGGGGCCTTGCTCAAAATATTTCGAATGGGGGGGGGCAAAACATTTAAACTGCCCCCCCCCCCGAGAGATTTCCCATCCCTGGGGGGGGGGGGTAAGTTCCACCCCTAAAGGCTGTGGGTTAACATGTTTCACAAATCCTCAGTAAATTCCACCACTCCATGTTGTTAGAATAGTATCACTCCCTTAGCTAATAGTATTTACTCCATGGACCCCTGAAATCGTGTTTGCTCATTAATTGAATCCAACCACGGGACATGCAACAATTGCATTTTGGTCTTTATTTATAATTGTCATAATGATCTACTAGAAACATCAATTCAGGGTGTTGATATTCAATAGTAATCACATGTAGGTTGTTTTGAAGAAAACAATTTTACGGTATGTCCATTGTATATATGTGAGTATCATAATATTATGATGATAAAGGTCACAAAGATGTACAGACAAAAAAATATATAGAAAGATCGTTATTCTACCTCAGAACATGATATCAATAAAAGACCTAGTACATCAATGCACCATGCGGTCCTTAAAGGGTTAACTACTACTGGAGAATACCATACAAAAAAAACAATCAATAAACTTTTAAAATAGCCTCATGCAACGCTAACTTCCTCTAAAATGGGCTCCCATTGTCACCCATCGTATGACTCCAACCCTTTAAGGGCCGCATATTCTTTTAATGTGCCATGTCCTTGGTCGGCATGATGCATGAATGCAGCCCTGGCGAGGCCTTATTTTTTGTATCATGCTGACTCCTCGGGTGTATCAACCCTGTGGGGTCGGCACGATAATTGAATGGTGCACGGGCGAGTTACTCGCCCTGGGGGCATTCTAGCGTCATTCAAGCGCCATTACAGCCAAGGACATAGCATATTTAAGTACCATGTGAGTATTAAAGGGATAACCCTTTAAGGGTGGCATAATGCAACATACCATGGTCGTCATAATACATGAATGCAGCCCTGGCGAGTAACTTACCAGTGCTGCATCCAAGCATCATGTCAACCCTACGCGATTAATGCACTCCCAAAGGGTCGGCATGATGCACCAATGCTGAACAAGGCTGAAGTAGTGCACCATGGTAACGAATGTCTCATTTTAGCAACAAGCCGTCCTTGAATGGTTAATGACGGCCGTCCTGTGTTGAGCACGTCACGAACGTCAGCATTCAAACCCAAACCGTGCAACAGCGTCACCAAATACCATTCACACTGAGTCAAAGTGTCCCACAATAAAAACACCCCCTGGTCACGCAGCAGGCCCAAACTCAATGCTGCCGGTCTAACACTATGTCCAACTCCCTCCACACAAACACAGGGGAGCTTCATTTGGGATTCAGGGCCTAAATATGCTTTATTTATCTTCTTTTATGAAATATCCACCATTAGGTGATTTGTTGTTGTTAACTGAAGGGAGTTCTAGGATGGAATGAAAAATGTTGTTTACATTTCTTGCACAGTGGCATTTTAAAACTTCAAATTTGTATACAAGCTTACATGGTGACAAGTTAAAGTTCATTTATTGAAAATCACTTTGTGAATAGATATGGAATGAAAAATGTTGTTTACATTTCTAGCACAGTGGCATTCTAAAACCTCAAATTTGTACAGGCTTACATGATGAAAATATTGAAAATCATCAATGAAAACACTTTTAGACAGTGAATTAAATTAAAGCTTAAAAAGATTGCATATTCCATATCATTACACATCATTCAGCTACCCGAGCTCCTCTCTGTGTCCTGGCCAGGTCCAGACATGTACCAAGGACATATGGTAGACTTCTCTAGCAGGTGGAGTAGCAGAAAATAAAACGTTAAAAACACACAGACAAAAATAATTATCTCATTTCAAGAAAATAATATTATCAAACTCGTCTGACGGACAAACCACTTATTTTAAGAAAAATATTTTCTTAGAACAAGTGGTTTGTCCGCCAGTCGAGTTTAATAATATCATTTTCTTGAAATGAGATGATTTCTTTTGGCAGTACATATATATATATATATATATATATATATATATATATATATATATATATATATATATATATATATATATATATATATATATATATACCCAATGTCCATGGCCTCTCTGCTGGATCCTTTACATTGCCGACTCCTGTGTGCCACAACCACTACCCCCCACCTAGATAATCATGACTATCCCCGACCATGACGTAAAATATGGACTCAAGTCATTCCATGTAGACTGGCGTTTGAACTACATTGGGATTTTTTTCGCTTTGGTAAGAAGGGTTCTTAGATCAAAGGTACAGCATACTGCAGCATATACATAATATACTATAGTTGTCACCAGTATAGCCATACTGATAGGGGCATTTGCGTATACTACTACCCCACTAGTCGGGGAGTCCGGCCATCAGAGCGTGTCCCTAGCGCAACCTCAACCAGTGTCAACATCTCTGTTGAATTCAAATCTGGGGGAATTCTTTCTTCCCATTGAGAAACAAAGGCGGTCGCACTATTTTAAACATACTGCCCGGGAAGATCTTTAGGCCCCTATACCACACTTTGTTATTCCATACATCCTTTCTAGCTCATAAATAATGGTTAAAATAAGACGAAATTGTACCATTTGAAATATGAATAGTAATTTTGAAAAAGGTGGTACCAATTTCTGATCCACATATATGTACGGATGGCATACATGATTTTACATTAATTGTTAATTTTTTCCTGGGTGATTAAGCACAGCGACTGTCATATAAAAACAATTTATCCATTACATGACAATAACCAAAGAGACATCTTTTGAAATACACTGAATCATATTTCATAATGGAAAAACAATAAGGAATATATTCCATAATCCGTTCCAGTTACAATAAAACGGTCAGTAAAACACATCATTTGCCTCTCTGGTGTAGCCACATGTTAGGGGATGTAAGAAAATAAAACACAGGCCTATAATCTAAATCTAATTCAAAAATGTATTTTTGAATATAGTTCTGAGGAAAGGTGATGTTTCCCCCCCCCCCTCCCTAATCAGGCTACTAAATAAAGGCCATGTCATGGGAAAAGATGGCGACCACACTGACTGACCTGTCAGAACTATATGATCAAGAAGATCTCAAGAGGACAATATGGTGACCACCACAATCTCAGGAGACAAAACGACTGCCATGTTCTCAGGGGGGACAAGATGGCTGCTACCATGTTCTCAGAGTGATAAGATGGCTGCCACCCTGTTCTCAGAGTGGCAAGATGGCAACCACCATGTTCTCAGAGTGACAAGATGGCTGCCACCATATTACCAGGGGACAAGATGGCAGCCATCACCGACAAACCCACCCTACCCTATACCTTGCTCCAGAGAGGTGCCCTATGGTTGGATGGCGTGTTAGGTGCACATTGACTGTAGGTGGTGTAGGTGGCGCCGTGTAGCGGGTATTATGTGAGACTGTACAGGACAGATTGGTGGTGGTGATATGGCAGGGGTATGGGGCCTGATTTATCATCACCCCCACATACCGCTGTGGTACAGGGTAGGGGTCTTACTGTAGTAGTGGTTAGGGGTCTTGCCGTAGTAGTGGTTGGGGATCTTGCTGTAGTAGTGGTTAGGGGTCTTGCTGTAGTAGTGGTTGGGGACCTTGCTGTAGTAGTGGTTAGGGGTCTTGCTGTGGGGCCCTGTGGGGGTGTACATAATTAGGTTGGGCTGATCCCGGGGCTGGTCATAACATGGCAGCTGAAATAAGGCAGTGTGTAGTTCACGTCATTGCACTAAGAAGGGGGGGGGGTAAGAAATTTTATCTCATTTTAATAACATGTATTACAAGATTTTACACCAAATTTTCCACCGACGAGAGGCAAAAAAAGGGGGGGGGCATTTTTGGTTAGTCAAATGAAGGTATGTTGATAAATATCTCCAATCCGCAAGGTAAAATATTGAGGGTTTGTTGGTCAGGATTTATATATTTTTCACTGTACTTTTTACCAAAAATAAAATGGTTTAGCGGCCAGAGGCAAAGAAGAAAAAACGTTTTGGAAATATTCATCGCAGCGGCGAGTTCGTAATACAAGTTATCAGAATAAAAGAGTGAAATAGTAGGCTGTACTTTATTCCCATACAGTACTGTTCAATCATACCTTTTAAAGATTTCCTTTACAGAGTCATCTATATTGCTCTTGAACTTTTGCTCATTTTGTCTCATTAGGCCAAAAAAAAGGTTTGTATCAGGTCACCCGACCGACCCTATCTAAACAGGGCCGACCCTACGTTTTTATGCAATTTTGAAGAAATTTTTATACTTCTTTACTTTTTGGGGGTCAATTTTAGGTTTACGAAATTTTGGAAAAAAAGCTCCCCATTTTTACACTTTTTTGAGTCAATTTTTAGAGGGGAAGTAAAAAAAAAAAATCAAAAAAAAAATCCAACCTACCGACCCTAGAGATTCTTCCCATGTTACCTGAAACAAACCTTTTTTTTTTATATTTGGGCTTAGGGAGTAGTCGAAAATCTAATTCATATATAGATCTCTGTTTCCCCTGACCGTCTCCTCCAGCAACTAGTAAACAAGTTAAAGCTGCTATAATACCTCAGATTCGTCTTCTTCCTTTTTTTAAAAATTGAAATTTTTAATCAGGAGAGAACAGGCTTATTTACTATGTTGCGGTGTCTATATACTCCTGGCTCCTGAGGGCCTCATTTTCATATATAGTAGATCACAGGCTTTCATATCTCAGATGATGACAACCCATTTCCCTCTTAAAGTATTCTATTTATTTTGGCAAGGAATGAGTCTCAATGATTATACACAGCACAGGCTTTCAATCAAGCTGGTCCCAACTCGTCATCGCGACATCGCTGATATCTGAGGGGCCATGACCGCGTCACTTCCCCCATATATTGGGGGGATCCCTACGCAGTACCCATCCACATTTTTAATACTACAGCAGCAAGTGTACTGGAACTACTTTTACCCACAACCTTTGGTGCCAGTGATGACGCTCGGGAACAGAGGTCAAGGTGGGGTCAGCTTGCCTTTCAATTTCGACTATTCTCTATCTTTTGATGGCAAGGAAGGGATTTGAGTATTTAGTTCTGATACCAAACTTGAGGTGGCAGCACTGAGTAGACTCTTGCCGGCTGCAAACCACTGTTCAGTGACAAACAGTATAGCCTACTATAGGGCCTTAGCAAGATGATCAGTGGATAGCGCCATTCCCACTGGTACTAGGTCTATTCCCAGTACTCACAGCAACCAGCTTGGTCAAATCTCGTGGCCGAGATTAGGGTACAAACAGGGCTCAGGTATTGTGAGTAGGTTGTACCTGGACACTCCTAATGTCACCTGTGTCCAGTATAGTGTAGTGGTTAGCACTGTGGACTCATGATGCAGAGTACCTGAGTTCAAATATCTTCCAGGCAATGCCTGGTAATCAAATTCATAAGTATAGCAATTTTGGAAACACAATACATTATTCACAATACTAAAGAAAATTTAAAAATATGTATTTAAAGGACATAGTGTTATTTGGCCTGGTAGGGACTTGAACTTGGGCTCCCAGTATTATGAGTCCACAGTGCTAACCACTACACTATACTGGACACAGGTGACATTAGGAGTGTCCAGGTACAAACTATTCACAATACCTGAGCCCTGTTTGTACCCTAATCTCGGCCACGAGATTTGGCTGAGCTGGTCCTTGCAGAGCAAAGGGTTATGATTGTTACCAGTGGTCCAAAAGGTGGAGCCACTGTATCTCGCTAATGCGGAATAGTGTCTGGTGTGACTACTGATGACACTTCTAGGCTGAGGTAATTAAGAGCTGAATTGAAATTTTTTTTTTAATGTTTTCATCTGTTTCCTTAAACTTAGCACAGTTAAAAGTCACAAAATGCTTTGACACTCTATCAGTATACACTCCAACAAGGAGACTCCCTATAGCTATATATACATACAGGACATGACATATCTATATATGTGTGGTATTGTGGCAGCTTTAAGATGACGTCATATTGTAAAGATGTTAACCCTTCAAGGACGGCCTACGTAATGCAATATGCCATGTGCCATGTAACAGAAATATGTTGTTTTACGTCAAAAAAATATGCTTAACGTTATATAATATTTTGCTATAACAAGGAGCCATAGAAACGTTATATAACGGTGTATAACTTTTTTTTTGTTTACTGCGATACATATTCAGCCCTGGTGATGAACTTACCAGTGCTGCATTCATGAACCATGTTGACCATACTGGATTGATACCCTCTCAAAGGTTCGGCATGATGCCCCTACGGTCAAGAGGTCAACATTTTTGAATCCCCAACCCCCTCGTTAAAAATGCATCCCTCCCTTAAAGAGTTAAGACACGTGAACAGCTAATCGATACTTGGCATGCAGACTTGATTATGGGTATGATAATGGTACTTAAGGCTCGTCCTATTGACTTTCCCATGACCCCTACAATTACTGTAGTATTAACACATATAGTCTCAATTCAATGAATCTACCACCCCACCTCTGTGTGACTATCTATATGACTTATGTGTGGACGGCATGTTGCTAAAACATAGCATTTGTGGTCATGATCCACCAATGCAACCCTGCCGAGTAACTCGCTGGGGCTGCATTGGTGCATCATGACGACCAAGGGCATGATGCATCAATGCACTATGCGGCCCTTAAAGGGTTAACCATTTAATAACATTACTACTCCACTTGTATGTGATTATCTGTACCTGTTATATTAATGCGGGATCAAAGACAAGGGGGGTTTATTGACATGTTGAGGGATTTGTTACTGTCGGACGTAGAGATATAACGATATACGCAACAACAATGAATGTAGAACAAGAAATATATTTCCCATAAACAAATATATGTATGTGGCGATATGTTTGATACTTTTCTGTTGAATTAGATGAGAAATAATTAAAATGAGATAATTCACATTTAAATTAGATATTATCTATGTTATACAATACAATTATAAATCATATGGCCATAATCTTGGGAATAATGGGGGTTGAAATTTGGCTTGTAACTTAGTATTCCAGAGTATTTCAAAAGCTCATTTTTCAAAAGTTAATTGTTGTCCACCCTATGCTACTCTAACAGCCTATATCTAGGCTCCTTAAAGTGCGACTTCCGACCCATTTCGTTAAACGGGTCTCTCTCTATCTCTCTCTCTCCCACCCCCCCCCCCACATATATATATATATATATATATATATATATATATATATATATATATATATATATATATATAAATATATATATATATATATATATATATATATATATATATATATATATATATATATATAACAGTAGTATATATATATATATATATATATATATATATATATATATATATATATATCTACTGGTATTTAATGTAATGTAATATAACCAATCTTTTTATTGCATTGCTCTTTCGGTATGGTATTGTGTTAAATTATGCATTACCGACATTTGGATTAAATGTATGACATTAATTACATCGTAATAAGTATATTGCTTATGGTATACATGTATGTTTTAACTAAAAAGAAACACAATTTATGGGTTAGCCTAGATATCAAATGTACAAACTATTATCAAACCAATCACAGTGACAGTGCTCCTATATCATACTATCGGCTTACAACCGTACATGTCACATATGCCAATACCGCCTCTACATAATAGTGTACCACATCTGTCTGAATGTCAATTTTTTGGATTTGGCCGTTCAGTGAGGGCTACATTCAATATCTCATGGACTGAGTTTCATAACCTTATCCATGGGACAGCTGTCACACGTGACGTCACAGGCCTAGGTAGGCCTGTACTTAGGGAGTGGTTATTTTTAACAACATGGGGGTGGGTCGGTCGGTGGAATTTTGAATGAGCGCGAAAAAATATTTCGCCTCCCCCCCAACATGAGAGGGGTCCTAATATTTTCTGTCCCCTCCCCCAACACACACACAGCTCCAAATTTATCACGGCCGACCCCTTTGAGCTAAAGTTGCGCACTGGCCTTTCCCCAAAAACTTTAGGCTCCCCCTCCCCTCAATCTCAAGAGGGGTATTTTTTTTTTAGTACCTCCCTCTCAAGGGGTCCAAATCTTTTCGGTCTCACCTCCCAAATCCCCCCCCTCCCCCCAATGTTAAAAAGTGCCTCCCTTAAGCCTCCTGTGCAGGCAGAGAGAGAAATATAGTGAGAGAGAATACCCCCCCCCCCTTATCCCTTTAAGGACAGATGTCGCTAAAATAAGACATTTGTCGTCATGATGCACCAATGTAGCCCAAGCGAATAACTCGCCGCTGCTGCATTGGGTGCACCAAGCCGACCCGTTGGGAGTGTCTGAACCCCGTTGGGTCGACATGATGTTTGAATGAAGCCCTGGCAAGTTACTCGCCCTGCAGGGCTGCATTCATGCATCACCACGACCAAGGCTATGGTGCATTAATGCATAATGCCGTCCTTAAAGGGTTATACATGCACCTGCCAGCTGTGGTCGGGTCCGGCCTTGTCACTCAGTATAAGGTGAGGTAATACGTTAACCCTTTAGGGACTGCATCACTTGTCGTCATGATGCATTAATGCAGAGTAGGCCTAACTCGCTGCATTGGTGCATCATGCCAATCCTACGGGAGTATCGCCATCCTATAGGGTCGGCATGATGCTTGAATACAGCCCTGGCGAGTAACGAATAATTCATACATTATGGCGACAAAGAGCATGATGCATTAATGCATGATGCCGCCCTTAAAGGGTTAACCCTTTAACGACTGCAACCTGCTTTAAAGCATTATTTGTTGGCATGATGCACAAAGGCAGTGCCGGTAGCAACTCACCAGCACTGCATTGGTGCATCATGCCGACTGTTCTGTAACACCTCAATACCATAGGGTTGGCACGGTGCTCTAGCGAATTACTCACAATTATGGGCTGCATTTATGCATCATGATGACAAATATAGGGCATATTGCATTAAAGCACTAAGTCGCCATTAAAGGGTTAATACTATTAAAATAGTGACCGAGATGAGCATAATAATAATGATACCTGTCAATTAATGTCACGGTGATTTGGGACCATTCATGGATTACTAGATTAGGGTAAGAGGGTGGGTGTAGATTTTGACAGAAATCTTTCCATTTATCTCGACCCCCTCCCCTTCCTCACCCATGCAATTAAAAGTATAGGCCTATGTAATATTGCTCCTTGCTCCTTCTTCAATACTATAATATACCGGTAGGTATATGTGTAATTGTAAAAATGGACACCAGTTAGGCCTTATGTGCTAATGTGCTGAAAGAATTATATCTTCTTTCTTCTTTCTTTCTTTCTTTCTTTTTTTTTGGGGGGGGGGGGGGGGGGCGGTAAAATAGAGCCCTGTTTAGCCCATTGTTTAAAAATTACCAGTCCCCGACATGTTTGCCTCCAGGGCCTATTAAATTAATCTGCTATTTTCTGTTACTCTGTAGGTAGGTCTATGCTGGTAGGTCCCCTATTACATTGCAGGTCCCATAGGCTAGGCTATATAAATACATGCCAATTATAAAACTGTCAATATAGTAGGCTATGTACCCCAAACATACCGGTAGTTATGAAATAAATGTAGTCATACAGGCCTCCCGGCCTAGTGCACTAGGCTACAGTCAAATGACTCAGTCAACTATTAACATTTTTAGGAACCCCCACTTGGGGCCCCTTTGCTCTCTGACAGCGGAGTCAGAAGTGGGCGGGGCCTCTGTCACTGGCCTCCACGTGCTCATGTTTACAACAACATGGTCATTTTAACTGGAAATCCCTCGGCCAACAATACGAAACCGTCTCAGAGTTCTATCTGTCATATAAAACCCAAATAATATTCTGAAATCCCACATTTTGAAAGAATATCGGCGTCATTCGGGTTTCTCATTAACCGCATTTCGACTGACCTATTTAACGACCCAGTGACCTACTTATGTGGCAATGTCATTTTTCCACCGGCCGTTTCATTCATTTACGCTCAAAATACACCAGCCCTTTGCACTCTGACTTTAATAGAGGTTTCTACATATCAAAAACTATCCCATTTGTTACCAGGAATGTAAATATAGGCCAGAAAACGGCTGAATATCAGTCAAACAACATCATCACATCGCATATTTATGGCCATTGGCGGTTTCGTGGGCCCCGACCTACTTTGGACGAAAACATCTCCCGTTTGCCCATCCATCCTATAAATTTGAGCACAATTTTCCCTAATTCCATTAAACGAGGCCCTATTTTAATTCATTTGTGCAAAATATACGCCCATTTTAGTTTTATTTGATGAAATGTCAGAAAAAATTGCACGTCCGGTTTAGTTTTTGACGTTTGGGGGTGCCGTGAAACTTTCAGACCAATCAGCGCAGAGCCTGCCCTTAAGCGCGGTGAGCCGCAGCCTCCAGTAGACGGCGACAGGCTCAGGAGGAAGGACGTGGTGACGGACATTCTCACATTTACCTCCTCCTCCAGCCCCGAAATACGCCTCAAACCTGGGTTCATCGACGACCATCTGATGGGGGATTACGGATTTGGTCTGCATTCGAACGTCAGAGCGCTTTCACCCGTGGATTTCAACCAGTTGGCGAATAACCAGTCCCTCTTCTCCCCCCCTCCTCCTGTGGGTGATCTCGTGCCTACAATAATGCAAGATGAAACGCTGCTCTCCTCCACGGAGAAATCTGCTGTCAAGCAGCAACAACATTCCTCCAACCCGTCGTCGGAGAATGGAGGGGACCCCCAGCATCATCTAGAGGATAGCATGAGGAAGGTGAGCAGCAAACCAGGGGGAGAGGTGTCCGGCCAGGAGGAGAAGAAAAACAACAACAACGTGAATGATTCTGTCGTCAACTCAGTGGCCAACTCGCTCAACCAGCTCGGGCTGTCAGAGCCCTCCTCCACCGTCATCTCCTCCCTGGCCACCACCCCCAGCTTCTGGTCCACGGCCACGGCCGATGACACCTTCATTCAAGGATTCCAGGCCATCAATGGCCAAGTTACTTTCCAGAATTTCCCGCCGGCGCCCAACCCTATGTTCAACACCAACCTGGCGCCCCAACTCCAGGGGATGAACTCGATGGGCGCCCCCCAACAGCCGCCGCCCCAGCAGCAGCAGCAGCCGAGACGAGCCATCACAGGACAGCATCAACAACAGCAGAACCCTGGAGGCTACCCCCAACAACCCCCTCCACCACAACCCCGCCAGCACCAGCAACAACCCCAGCAATCCAACATGTTCATTAACAACGGCAAGACAGGGGGCTACCCCACCTGGAGTTCTGCCCCTCAGCAACAAGCTCAGCAGCAGTCCTCCTGGTCACAACAGAACCAGCAGACCCTCAACCCCTGGGGTAACATACAGCAGCAGAGGCGGTCGGTGCCAAACCTCAACCCCATCGGGGCCCCAGTCAACAAGAAGCCCCCTCCCCACCACCAGCAGGTGAACTCCTCCATGATGATATCCCCGTCCAAGTTCCGCCGGAGCACCTCCTTCCCGGGCCAGATGCAGCAATCGGCCATCGGCACCAAGCCCGTGTTGGATTTCTCTGGACTGGACGAGCACCGGGATAACGGCAGCATGTTGGGCCTGCAGGTGAGTCAAGTCACATCATACAAGATGGTCGCCGTCACAGCGGCCCAGGGCTCACTCATAGAGCCTCTAAAACCACATCATACCTGCCCCAAACCCCACCATACCCACCCCCCACCAGCACACACCTATACCCCACCAGGTGGGCTGTAGACATAGTTAATATCCCCCCTGTACGGCCCATAGTGGCAGGACTAGCAGGTGTCACTAGGGGTGGTAGGGGAGCAGCTCATGGTGGTGT
>CANHQG010000378.1:0-36281 GCA_947462335.1 Harmothoe impar
GCCCTTTCCCGTTGTATTTTTACGATGATTCTCTGCTATTCAATGATGATTATATTAATTGTTTCTGGATTCATTGTTGCATATTTCATAATATCATCTTAATTCCAGGCCTGTGTATATATATATATATATATATATATATATATATATATATATATATATATATATATATATATATATTAGGCCTGAGAAGCATAATTGAATGCCTCATAGCAATATATAATTACAATTCATGAGTAAAAGGTACTCTAGGATTGAAACTCTGACAACAGTCTCAATATGTAGAATTCTAATTACCACAACATGGGTGTTTATACCATTCGTACTAGTGTCCAGTTTCTCAAAAAAGAAAATTATATATTTTTTATCTTTAATATGCCAAAGGCTTCAATATTGATTGTGGAATTAATGAGTTGGATATCTTTATAAATCTAACACAATTATGTATGTATTTAGTTGATAGCTTCCACTAAAGTCTATCTATCAAACCAAGCTGCCACCTGGTGAGCAAACTTTTAACGTGAGATTCACTGTAAACGAAAAAACATTGTTTCACTGTACTGGTTTACGGATGTTCAATGTAAAAGTAATAAGTTTTACAGTGTCTCACCCTAAATCACAATTACAATGATACACTGTCAAATTTAGCATTGATTCTCCGTGATTTCAACTGACATTTTTTACAGTGTACTACATGTACTACAGTTCTTCTTTGGCTGCTACAGTAAGGATCGTTAGGCATTGGCTAGGGCCATTTCAAGACAGATGTGATCAAACCCCATTTTCTTAATGGATAGAAAATACCTATTTGACCATTTCAGAAGGGATACCAACATCAACCATGGCCAGGGTTCCCAGGGAGCCCTAGTGGACTAGAATTTGCATTAAAAAAAGTTGAAACTCTGGAACTGGTACAACTAACGTTATCACCATAAATAAGCAGCGTCTATGATTATTAACTCACATGGATATTAATAGGGCTGTCGCGGTATAGGTGGTACACACATTTAGAATCACGTGGAGCAAAGAATGGCAGTGATTTGATAAGGCATTTAACATCTGTAAGCTGGGGAGTGTCACTTCCTCTTTGATGCACCCCAGTGGTGACAGCCCTGACAAGGGCAGATAAGGTTGACCTCAGTGTCAAACCACAAATAAATCCTAATTCCACCCCAAGATACTGCTATTTCTACTGTGTTTTCTGCATTGATACTCATTTTTGTTATATTAAGCATGATGACTTAAGAAGAATATAGTATGAATTGTTAAAGGAAATGTGTTGGGAATATGGTGCTGAAACAGTCTCATTGAAATCTTACCTCACAAAATAAATATAAGGTCAAATGTCAATATAAAATGTATGGCAGCTACCACTGAGTGGCTATATGCATACAGGGGTAGTTGTACCTCATGGGAAAATTGGGACTGGGGTATAACCTATAGATGTAGTCACTGATCTATGTGTGTGCCCATTACTCGAAGCAACTTCATTTTTCAAGGACCTTCCGAAGATGTTTTTTTTCAGCAATGTCTTCAGTACATTAAATCCGTTGTCCAACAAATGACACATATGTATTTCAAAGGCACATGGCAAAGATAGCCCCAAGCCTCTGCTTCACAATGGTTATCTGTAGCTGATGAAGCTAATTAGTCTTACTTAAAGCTGCTTTACAAGCTGGTACTCTCAAACCGGCATTTCTTGTACTGGATACAAACTAAGTGCCCCCCTGTGGATGCTTTGAGAACCTTCAGAAACGGTTCAGGAGCACTCTAGCTCCACCTGGTGGATGTGCATACAAAGACCAATTTGGACAATCTATTACAGGGTAGTAGTTTTCTCGAAGAGAGCCTTGAACTTACAATCTCAGGATTTACAGGCGGACTTGCTACTGACTGAGCCAACCAGACAAGTGTCTGTGAGGACTGCTAAGGCCACTCAAAAAAAAAAGTTGTTTCTAATCACCGCGCGCATCATGAAAATCATGATTTGTGAAAAACTTTTTTTTTTTGTACATTTTTGATGAAAAATATGTTAAAATTGCCAACATATTGGCAAATTTGGTATCAAATTAAAGCTTATCCTGTCAGCAATGCAGTCAGCTAGGTATAACTTTCATTAAAATTACCTTTGCTCACCAAAGAACTCCAAATCACTAAAATGTGAAAATCGATCGCGAAAAGTCCAAATTTCCCTACATATTTATGCCCGAGGAAAAAAAAAAAAAAAAATCAAATAAAAAATGCCCTCGTCATATTTTAAATTGCTTGGTGATGAGAAACTTTTTTTTTTTTGAGTGGCCTAATGTTGTGGTCAGTATTACTTAGCATGCCCAGTTTGGAAAACTTTTTCAGTTTTCCACAAGAGGGGCTTGAACTCCCAACCTGATTCAACAGGCAGGCATATACTACTGACTGAGCTAACCCGGCAAGTGTACATGTGAGCACTGTTCAGAGATATACGTAGGATCTGATGGTTACCAGTGGAATATCAGCTGATGATGTAGCATGTCAGGTGGTTCTTGTTTATCTTTTAAAATAATGTGCTAATTAGATATAGGAGTCTAAGTTATCTAACTAAAGCAATTTACTGTCATGATGCCTTGTTTTAGGTTAAAATGGTGTCTAGGATCTCTGTAAAAAAGATTCTCTATGCAATAATTTCAGCAACTCTACTACAATATCATGCACATTTGTCAGCTGATGCTATACATTGTATAACCACAGTAACAGGAGCAGGTACCCAGTGTTACTGCTGCTGCTGCTGCTACATCTGCTGCTGCCCCAAGGCCAGCGCTGGTACTGCTGCTATTAGGGAGTGGTCATTTCTAACATCAGAGTAGGGGTGGAGTGTGGGTTAGGTGGGAAACTAAATTCGACCCCCCCCCCCTCCTTGTGAGGGGGCAAATTTTTTTCCACCCCCAATGCCGAATGGGATCAAAGTGATTTGATTTAAAAAGAAATAACTGTGCGCAAATATATGTGAAAGAGCGCATGCGTGAATGACTTTAGACATTACAAATCCCCTGGATGGGGGAAGGGGGGGGAGGCAAGGGGTGTGAAATTTGTGTTGCGAAATTCCCAAACTACCAAAATGACCAAAATGACCAATCCTTTCCTGTTGCTGCTGCTACTGCTGCTGTTGGCACTGCTGCTGCTGCTACAGCTGCTGCTGCTGCGGCTGCTGCTGTTACTGCTACTGCTGCTGGCACTGCTGCTTCTGCTGCTGCTGCTGCTGCTGGTACTGCTACATCTGCTACAGCTGCTGCTGCTACAGCTCCCACCTACCAGTGCTGCTGCTGGAGGTGTAGAGGCGGCAGGAGGCGGCAGGAGGCTGGTAGGTAGCTAGCTGGTGGTAGCAGGGTGCAGCAGAGCAGAGAAAGCCGCTTACCAGAACGGCAGCAGTAGGACACCAGGACCTACCACTCACCACTACTACTCCCCACACCGAGCTGCTCACCACAGGTAGGTCACCTTCCCTTACTACTGAGCTGCTCACTGACAGCGGCCATAAGCTGCTCAAAGACACTGTCTACTCTGTAGGAGGCAGCAGCAGGCTACTGTCTACTGTCTAATCTGACGTCTAGGGAGGCTGGGGACGTGTGAGGAGGGGGTTAGCTGTGTAGAGGGAGTTTTGTATTGAGCTGTTATCAATCTGTGCTCCTTCTCTGCTGCCACTGCTGCTGGCTGAATGTAGCCGTGTGAGCAGAAGGAACTGCTCCTCTCTAACAGTCTTAGAACACAGCACTCACTCACCGCTATCTGTATTCTAGCTCTACTCAGGGGTTTAGGTAGCGGACTATAGAGGAGGCAATGAGAAAGAAGCTTTGTATTGAGCGGTTATCAAATTGTGCTGCCGCTGGTATTGGGTGGATGTAGCGGTGTGAGCAGAAGGAACTGCTCCTCTCTCACAGTCTTAGAACACAGCACTCACTGTGAGTGTTCAGTCTACTCTCTGTATTCTAGTCCTACTCAGGAGTCTAGGTAGCAGACTATGGAGGACGCAGTGAAGGTAGCTTTTGTATTCAGACGTTATCAATCTCTGCCGCGGCCGCTGCTGCTGGTGAATGTAGCTCTGTGAGCAGCAGTGGAGCTGCTCCCCAACAACAGTCTTAGAACACAGCACTGGCCATGAGTGTGTGCTCTACTATCTAGTTATAACTACTGAGGGGGACTAGGTTTATAGGAGACAGTGTGAAGGAAGCTTTGTATTGGGTCATTATCAACCTGTGCTGCCACTACAGCTACTGGATGAATGTAACTGTGTGAGGCGGGGGGGGGGGGGCTCCTCCTCTTTAACAGCCTTAGAACACAGCACTCACCTAGTCTTCTATCTAGTCCTACTCACAGGTCTAGGCAGTGGACTATAATAGAGGAGGCAGCGAGAAGCTTTGTATTGAGCTGTTGTCAAATTGTGCTGCCACTAGTATTGGGTGAATATAGGTATGTGAGGGGGAGGGGGGAGAGGCTCTAACAGTCCTAGAACACATGAGTGTTTAGTTACTATCTAGTTCTACTCTGGGGTCCAGGCATTGTATAATAAAGGAGGCAGGTAGCTTTGTATTGAGACGTTATCAACCTATGCTCCTGCCGCTACTGGCGGGGGGGGGGGTGAATGTAGCAGTGTGAGCAGTATGAGCTGCTCCTTTCTGACAGCCTTAGAACACAGCACTCATCATGAGCTTATGCCTGATGAGTCTAGTCAGGGGTCTAGGTAGCGGACTATAGAGGAGGCAATGAGAAATAAGCTTTGTATCGAGCTGTTATCAAATAAGGTCCAGTCTGTAGTCCTATCTAGGGTCCAGTCTGTAGTCCTACCCAAGATCCAGTCTCTAGTCCTCCCCAGGGTCGAGTTCCTACCCAGTGCCCAGTCCCTAGTCCTACCCAGGGTCAGGTCCCTATTCAAGGTTCCAGTCGCTAGTCCTCCCTAGGGTCCAGTCCCTAGTCCCACCCAGTCTACGGTCCCTAGTCCTACCCAGTGTCCAGTCCCTAGTCCTACCCAGTGTCCAGTCCCTAATCCTACCCAGGGTCCAATCCCTAGTCCCACCGGGGTTCGGCCTCTAGTCCTACCCAGGTTCCAGTCCCTATTCAAGGTCCAGTCCGTAGTCCTGCCCAGGGAACAGTCCGTAGTCCTGCCCAGAGTCCAGTCCCTAGTCCTACCCAGGGTCCAGTCTCTAGTCCTCCCCAGGCTCCAGTCTCTAGTCCTACCCAGGCTCCAGCCTCTAGTCCTACCCAGGCTCCAGTCTCTAGTCCTACCCAGGGTCCAGTCCCTAGTCCTAGCCAGGGTCCAGTCCCTAGTCCTAGCCAGGGACTGGAGCTTATGCCTGATGAGTCTAGTCAGGGGTCTAGGTAGCGGACTATAGAGGAGGCAATGAGAAAGTAGCTTTGTATCGAGCTGTTATCAAATAAGGTCCAGTCTGTAGTCCTATCTAGGGTTAGGTCCCTAGTCCTACCCAGTGTCCAGTCCCTAGTCCTACCCAGGGTCCAGTCCCTAGTCCTACCCAGGTTCCAGTCCCTAGTCCTACCTAGGGTCCAGTCCCTAGTCCTACCCAGTGTCCAGTCCCTAGTCCTACCCAGGGTCCAGTCCCTAGTCCTACCCAGGGTCCAGTCCCTATTCAAGGTCCAGTCCCTAGTCCTAGCAAGGGTCCAGTCCCTAGTCCTACCCAGGTTCCAGTCCCTAGTCCTACCCAGGGTCCAGTCCCTAGTCATACCCTGGGTCCAATCCCTAGTCCTACCCAGGGTACAGTCCCTAGTCATACCCTGGGTCCAATCCCTAGTCCTACCCTGGGTCCAATCCCTAGTCCTACCCAGGGTACAGTCCCTAGTCATACCCTGGGTCCAATCCCTAGTCCTACCCTGGGTCCAATCCCTAGTCCTACCCTGGGTCCAATCCCTAGTCCTACCCAGGGTACAGTCCCTAGTCATACCCTGGGTCCAATCCCTAGTCCTACCCTGGGTCCAATCCCTAGTCCTACCCAGGGTCCAGTCCCTAGTCATACCCTGGGTCCAATCCCTAGTCCTACCCAGGGTACAGTCCCTAGTCATACCCTGGGTCCAATCCCTAATCCTACCCTGTGTCCAGTCCCTAGTCCTACCCAGGGTCCAGTCCCTAGTCCTACCCAGGGTCCAGTCCCTAGTCCTACCTAGGGTCCAGTCCCTATTCAAGGTTCCAGTCCCTAGTCCTACCCAGGGTCCAGTCCCTAGTCCTACCCAGGGTCCAGGTCCTAGTCCTACCCAGGGTCCAGTCCCTATTCAAGGTTCCAGTCTCTAGTACAACCCAGTGTCTAGTCTCTCCTGCTACTGAGCCTCTGAGGCTCTAGTAGCGGCTGTATGGACCTGTTCATGTGGATGTGTTGTCAGTCTGGGCGGCTAGACGTCGGGATGTGCTGCTGGTGGTGGGGGGGGGGGGGGGGAGGAGCTGCTACAAATTACAATGTAACGGTCTAACCCTTTAAAGGCCGCATAACTTTTGAATGCATTTCCATGCTCATAATGAACGCTTCCCTGGCGGGTTGAGTTACTCCCCATGACTGTTTTCATGTTTCATACTGATCTAACAGGGTTGAAGCATTAGCGAGTAACTGGCCAGGGCTGCATCCATACATAATGACTGCTAGGGGCGGATTTAGGGGGGGGGGGGGGCGGCCCCCTGTTTTTCTGTACATTTTAATGTGACAATTTCCAATACCCCCAGTTCTATTTCACGCCCTCTCCCCTTTTTCCAAAATCCTGGATCCGCCCAATGACGGCACAGGTGATACTGTAGTAAAGCAGTGTGCGGCCCTTGGAGGGTTAGGAAGGAGGCAGCAGGAAGGGAGGGGTGCAGCAGCTTCTGTGTACACACGTCCCTATCACACTGCACCGCTTGTAAACCTCCATCCTACTGCCACTACTGGGTACTGTCAACCTCTCACTGCATGAGGGGTTACACACCAATGCAGCAAGAAAGGGCCACTTTTTAGAAAAAAAAGTTGTTGTTGATAAAGTTTTTGAACGTTTCTATAAAAGCGTGATAGACAAATATATAAATACAACTTCAAAATCCTGCATTCTAGTATGTATACACTATTTGAACGATAATTTTCCCGTGAATCGTGCAATAAAAATGTTTGTTAATATACAAATTATCAACAATTTTATGAGGATTATGTGTTTTTGGTTAAAACCAATGTAAACACAATTTCATTATGAAAAGGTTTCATGCTGACTGGGTCTATAGGAAGGCAGTGTTGTGTCTGGTTAGCTGGTATAGGGAGGTGTTATCGGACTGTAGTGGGGTGAGTGATCTCTATTCTACCTCTACTCTGCATTCCCATTGATGGTGGGTTTGGGGATGGCTATATAGAGTTGTAATTAGGCTGTACTTGGGGGGGGGGGGTACTGTTACAAGGCAACAGGGAGTTCACCTCGCAGGTGCTGCATTCAAACACCATGCCACTCTCGAAGGGCCAGCATGATGCACCAATGTAGCGCATGGCGGTCTGCGTTTGTGCATCATCTTTTTTGCGACAGGGCATTCTTAAAGTGTTAAGTTATCGGATCATCTAAACTGCCCAATCATACATCTATTTTGTTGTCTAATCTTACTGGTTCATCTAAGATGACTTAGGGAGGTGTTCTCACTGGACAGAGAAATGGGCTGCTGTGTATTATGTACAGGACTGGCTGTGGATGTGGTCAATTTAGCAGGCTCGGGGCCCTTGATGGGGGGGGGGGGGTCCTCATGTCGCATGTCGGACTTAAGAAATGCCCTATGTCCCATGTCACTAGAGAAAACCCCATGTCGCTAGTGCCACTAACTAACTGACTCTTAAGACCATTAAATAATCATATTAATGAGAAAATCGTACTAGGCTATAGTTGGCACCCATGGTCATGCCTTAAGGCCAAATAAAAAAAAGTTTTGTTTCCGGTCACCGGACCGGGTCTAGCAAAACAGTGCCGGGTCCCCCTATTTTTTTTTATTTCTAGAAAATCTGCAATTTTCCAGTTTTTACGGTTTGTAAATCGGACAATTATCAAGGATTTTGCGGGGAAAACTCTAAAACCAGGCCCTAAAAAGGTGGTAAGGCCAGAAAAAAAAGAGGTGTGTTTCAGGCAACATGGTCAGAATTTCTAGGGTAGGTAGGTCGGATTTTTTTTTTTTTTTTTTTTTTTTAACATAGAGAGAACCAGGAATAAGTCGGGAATCGACAAATCGACTTGCGACTCACCAGAATGATTCAATAACTCCTCTATTGACTAGGAATATCAAGAAGTTATTGCATATTCCTCTTAAAAAGCCATTTTCTGAAGTTAATCAATTATTCAGGCCTCTGAGGTCACTGGGAGCTTGTTTTTTTTTCAAAGAATTTGTAAAAATTGAGAGAAATAAACAATAAAAATCAGACCATGTTACTGGAAACCAACCTTTTTTTAATATTTTGGCCTTACATGGAGAATTTTTGAAATTCTTCAGAATAAAATTCTGCTTTTTGGTGAGTTTTAAGAGCATTATAATATATGTTGCAAGCTATGAGGCTATTCTCATTCATGTCACTAAGGCCAATGTCGCATGTCAGACTTAAGAAATGCCCCATGTCCCATGTCACTAGTATGGCCATGTCCCATATCGAATTTAAGAACTGGCCATGTCGCCATATCGAATTTAGGGGTCTAGGGCCATATGCTCTCCTACTGTGTGTGTAAGTCAGATATAGATAGTAGTAGCTAAGTGTTATAAGCCTTGGACGATTATCATTGGCTGCGCCTTGGACACTCAAATTTTATGTTTTTTAAAGATTTTTAATGAAAAATATGTCAGAGAATATGCCTAGACCAGATTTATCCCTATAGTGGGCTGTATGGTGGAATGGCTGGGTGTGGCTGACACAGAGGAGTAGCAGGAAGCAGTTCAGGTGTCTCACCTGTCTGTCTCATCAATAACGTTATGATATCAGAGACAAACCCAATCTGCCGAGAGTCGTCTCTGCGCGCTTCAGCCCTCCTACACTCGCCTATATCCTCCGGTGAATAATGGCCGCCACTCTGTTCTAGTCAGGACCAAACATCTGCTGAAGAGTGAACGCTACCCCAGCTAACAAAAAAACGTTATTTTACGTTTAGAAAAAAACGTTTTAAATTTT
Organism: Harmothoe impar; assembly: GCA_947462335.1. Taxonomy (NCBI): domain Eukaryota; kingdom Metazoa; phylum Annelida; class Polychaeta; order Phyllodocida; family Polynoidae; genus Harmothoe; species Harmothoe impar. The sequence goes on from CANHQG010000378.1 coordinate 9,123, forward strand.
ACATAACGTTATGTCATACTAAAGAGCCTTAGAAACACGTTGACATATAACGTTATAAAATGGTGTATAACGTTATTTGTTTACTGGGACGTTGGTGAGCTGAAACCTACAGAGATACAATTCAAACCCACCGGTGGAGACATCTATCGTCAATATCTGGCGATATATTGGACAACCCCCTGATGATATCAATGACATTAAAATATCAGAGACGACCCCCTGATACCATTATAATATCAGAGACGACCCCCTGATGATATCAATAACATTATAATATCAGAGACAATCCCCTGATGATATCAAAATGATCTTGTTAATTGTCTGCAAAAATACGAAAAAGAATTCAAGATTGTCAGACAATAAAGACCTATTTAAACCAAAAGAATGACATCAATAACATTATACTATCAGAGACAACCCCCTGATGATATCAATAACATAGCGATCAGGAACTGTCACTGTCTAACCGATATCAACACGCCGCCCAAATATACCTCTAATCTGTTCTCTAGTCCCTTTGATGGTGATTCAAAGATGGCCTTGTGGCGTTCGCCCGTAGCAAGTTCAGGTTGCAGTAGTGCAGTGTGCTCTGGTGGGTGTGGCAGCATCAAAGCAGTAGAAAGGCAGAAGCTATCCTGGCCTGACGCAGCAGCTTATGACCTTCGCAATATACAGTGAAACTTCGCTAAAAAGAGGACCTCGCGACTTCGTACAGCCTTATGAGCAGCTTCATATAACAGACTCCCTACATACCCATGTGAATGAATCAGGGGAACAGCAAAGGCTTAATGACCTAAGTGACATGGTCAAATTTTTTCCATAATCTAAATCCTGCATATATATGTGTTTCAAAATGTTAGTACAATATCATATTCGGAGGATAGGGCACAATACAATGTCATCTATGTGCAATAAAAGCCCAATTAGAGGTTCGGATGTGGTCCAAGTATAGTATTTTACCGTGTATTTTCCATGGGGGACTCATAGGGTGCACTCTAAAATTAGTAAATAGAGTCATAATCTGATGATTAGACAAATTCTAAGCTAAATCCTAAAGGGTAAGATTAAATAAAGTAGGTAATCACATAAAGTATGGCCGTTAGGAACATTTTGGTTCATTTTTAACTAAATTGATTTTTGAGCCCTAATCATCGGACCAGTTGGATATGTTTGCAATAAATTCCCATTTTCTGCCCCCCCCTATTTCTTACTATAAACCAGCACCCCTCATCCTTAATGTGACACCAGAGTGTCCCTCTGTCCGCCATGACATCACACTGAGCCGCTCATGCCGAGCTGCTCATGGATCGGAGTCCATGCCGCTCAATCACCACTCTCAGACACTCTCCAATTATCAAAGCCTTTGATGTATATATATATATGCTACATATATATATATATATATATATATATATATATATATATATATATATATATATATATGTATGTATATATACATTGCTGTGTAGAGAGCAGGTTCTAAATACCCTACGCTGCTATAGTGTGTCGGCCTTATAAACAGCTCAGAGATGTTAATTGTATAGGGCCAGTGTACTATCAAGCATAAGTAGTATAGTATGTATCGGAACGGGACTATAGTTAAGTACTGTTTATTACTCAATCGACCTGCAGCCAATCAGAGGCCTCCCTTTTGGCGGGAAATTCAAAAGCAGCCAATGAGAGGCCTCCCTTTTGGCGGGAAATTCAAATAGGTCACGTGACCGGAAGTGACCTACTTCCGGTCACGTGACCTTTGGGCGGGAAATTCAAATAGGTCACGTGACCGGAAGTGACCTACTTAAGAGGGTCACGTGACCACCATGTTGGCGGGAAATTCAAATAGGTCACGTGACTGGAAGTGACCTACTTAAGGGGGTCACGTGACTACTAGGTTGGCGCGAATTTCAAAATAAGTCACTTGAGATTTTTATGGATAAATAAATTTTAAAAAAGAAAAAAAAGCAAGCTGAAAGCTTGCTAAAAAATAATTTAAAAATGTGGCTCTTTTTTTAGGGGGGGGAGGGGCACTCTGGGGGGCACTCTTTAAGATGCATGGGGGGGGGGAGGGGGGGAGGGGGGGGAGGGGGGGAGGGGAAGGGTTTTTTAAGAGTGAGACTCGCTTCTCTGCCCTCTCTTTTAGAGGGCAGAGAGGCGAGTCTACTGGTTCGTCTACTTACAATGAAATGTATCATGATTGCGTTTATGATGATGTGCATCATGATGTGACTATCTTACAACTTTATAAGAAATAAGCAAGGTCTCTCTCCTATACATGGGCGTACTTACACTGACTATTTGTAAACTAATGAATGGGACTTCCTCGTTAAAATCAGTATCTACAACTCTTTCAATCTTAAGGCTTTTTTTGAGTTTATTCTTTTGTTCAATTTTGGGCCCACCTCAAAAGAGGAATAGGCCCTCGCTTGCTCATCAGAGCCGGGGTGTAGAAGGCCCCTGCCCTGTCGGGTACGTTCTCCCTCTGGTACGTTTTTGGTTAGTTTGGAGCTCTCAGTCGACTGTCTTATCCACCTTAAAAAAACCAGACTTTCGGTGTCTCATGATAAAACTGGTGCCTTATACTAAGTGCTGGATTACTTTCTCATTTTTTTATTGTTCTATCCGATGCTTATTTAATTTTTGCACTGATAAAAACGGCTAGCTTGTACAAACACGCGGTCTATTTAAGCGTTAAGTGTAGAAAATGAACAGAACAGTGCACAGAAAATAGAGCTACCGACTACATTTCGCCCAGTCACTCAGCGGAGAACAAAAGAACTACTGACGTAGTGTACCCGCTATTCCGACAGTTGGCGCCACCGTTATACTTTTCCCGCGTGCGACATGAAGCCCTGGGGTGGGTACTGGCTGTTTGGTTGTAGGTACCGAAACATAAAAAACTACAGCCAGCCCATGTCATGGTGAGACAGCTCTCTTATTCCCCCTTGAGTAGCGTCCGTAGGGCCTATGACAAAACCTAGTCCCGTACACTGAGCAGCTTCAGGTCTGAAGGCTCATACAGAAAAATGTGTGGGTGTGTGGGTGTGTGGGTGTGTGGGTTGCTTTACGCCTTAGTTAACAGCTATGGTCATTTCAAGGGCGGTGATGGTGATCGAATCTATGGTCCTTTTACCGAGACAAGGGTTTCTTTTACATCCCACACTACATAGCAGAGAGACGTCTAGCAGATTCAGAGTGGATAGAATTTATCCACTGACCACGGGAGCCCCAGACAGCCGGTGACCAGTGGTGGTGGTGGAAGGGGTCAGGGGCAGTTTGTAGTAATCTGATACATCTTGGTCAGATACCACCACTAACCTTACCCCTTCTAACTGTGCCTGCAAACCCAAAATATTTGAATACCTGATTGAATTGATGTTATTCTTTAATAAGCATGACATGCATGTCATGTGCTTCACATAGGTACTTTATTTATGATTCAACTCCTACCAGAAGCCAGTATATAAGAAAATGTTTGATACAACGTTATCATGTTATACATTTTTGTATTACTGCTTCTAGAAAGAGTTGAGGCTTAATTAATTTACCTCTGTGGAACACAGAACATGAATAATATATCTATTTTAGAATTTCATCAAATTAATGAAGCCTTTTATCATCTTTGATTGTGAGGCATACGCTTTTCTTACACACAACAGCTGTCATCTATCAAGGGGCTCTGGATGGGGGGTCCCCATGTCGAATGTCGATCTTAGAAAATGGCCATGTCACATGTCAATGTCACTTAATAATGCTCATATCCCATGTCGATTTTAAGAATTGCTCATGTCGCCTGTCACTATGATTTTTGGGCCTCATGTCACTTGTCATTAGGCCTCATGTCGTTTGTCGATTATAAGAAATGGCCATGTCGCCATGTCGAATTTGGTGGTCCACACCCATTATCAAGTGTCAGGGCATGTTGGCTGCTTGACCACATAGTCTGTCATCACCCTTGTTTCTGTGCCTTATCTAAACAGCTAATTAGTGGCCGCTAGCCGAGAGTACCTCCCTGGTCACCTCTCCCAAATCTGCTAGACGCCTCACTGATAGGGGTGTGTGGGTCTGTGGGTCTGTGTGTGTCTGTTCGGTCTGTGTGTGCACGCGTCTTGTACTCTAGTCTTGCGGACCACTGTTAAGACTGTGGTTGGAGAGCGCGACATAGCCGCCCGCTACACTCTCCAAACAGGGGTCCGCAAGACTAGACTAGATCGCGCTCTTGCTTAAAGGTGCACCTCAACTCAGTGCGCCTTTAACAGCCTTCCCAAATAGGTGAAGTTCTTGACGCGGCACAGCGCCTCCCACCAGTAGCCAATCAGCGCAACGAACGCCGGACACACCCCCACCGTGTGAGCCTCTAAGTAGGTCACACGAATCATACTAAGATGCCGAGGTCTTCAGTCGGTTCGTCGCGACGGCCGCGAGCGATTGCGCGGTCGTCTAGATTCACTGCCTTGATTGGCAGAGGGGGGGGCTGATTACCCCCCGTCGGATGAATTGCGGCGAAACCATAATCAATTTTTCGCTGTTTTAGATAAAAGAGATCCAGAGCTATCCGCTCGTCCAAGAATTATTTTTCTATCAGCCCGGGATCACCCTCAAATTAAGGCCTAAAGTCCAAAAACCCAAAATTTTTTCCCTATGGGATTTCAAGGTCTAAGCGTTTTTTGTAGCCCCAAGGAGCAGCTCACGGGTTCGAACCCTGTAAACGCCTTGACGCGCTTTCGTCGCCTTAGGCGACGTGGCTAGACGTCTTGACTAAAACTTAGTGAGGGTTCGAACCCAGAACGTCCGTATTAGACGCCTAATTTCTACTAGCCCCGAAAACGAGAGTATCACATCTATATAGGTCAACCATGTTAGCCTTGGTTTAAGTGAGTGCAGAACCGTGTATTGTGCATTTATGCAGCATACAGATATGGAGACAGGCTGCTACAGTGTCAAATTGATCGACATTGTATGTAACTGGACATGAAGAAGGATATTTTTTACTTAGTTTTCTAAAAAAGAGGGTAGTTCTCGGTACTCCTCCAGCAGCAGTGGTAGAGGGGTAGGACAGGTACTTAACCCTATTTATAGGGGCGCTAAGGTAGGGAGTTCGATAAATTTTTGAAAAATGAGTTAAAAAATACATATTGGTTCCATTAGTATAGATCCCTATGAGAGCTTTTCAGATCTGTAAAAGATCAGGAGTTTCTATCCTGCCTAGATCCAGAAATATCATGGTGAATGCAACTGAACATATTTCCCATTTCTGTGATCTAGGCAGGAGAGGGGCACTTTCACAGCAGTTAGGGGTTCTGTAGCTCTAGCCCTCCTAGGCACCCTTCTAACTCAGACAGAACAGGTTAACTTAAAATGGCTAGGGACATCATTGGGCAGAGGCACATACATCTGGATTTCACATACGTCTTCAAGAACACAATTACCAACATCCCCATGGTAACAAGTTTTAACAACTCATATTTATTTATCACATTTTGACATGAAGAATGTCACCATAATATTGTAGGCTACAGAAAACAGAGACTCTTATCTTTCTCCACTAATGGTTCCATTCATGTTGACTGCCATGATATTGTGATTAAAATGAGGGGTTTGTGTTTTTTATAGCTCAAGAAATGAGGTCAGGGGGGCTATTTTTATGCAATGCATCAGTGGGGGTGCTATTAGGAAGGGTTCATATTGGATCACAGAAACGGGCAGACTACAGCGTTATTCACATCTTTTGACAGGGACTTGGTTGGTTGTTGGGCTGCTTTACGCCCTAATTAACAGCTGAGGTCATTTCAAGGGGGGTGATGGTGATCGAATCTATGGATGCCTGAAGGTGGAAAGCACACACCCTACACTTTTACCGAGACAATGGTGCTGCTCAAAGGGTGTGGCGAGCTAGACTGGAGGATGTAATAACTAGGCGGCAGAGGGGCCAAAAAGACAATCACGTAGTAGTAGGTCTACTTGGATCTTGAGTAGCCGCCTTTGTGGTTATAATTACCTAGACTAGTTGGCTCTGCCAGCCTGGTCAAGTGAAAATTGGTAAGGAGACTATGAACTAAGCTAAGCTCGGATTTTAAAAATGGTCTATAAAAGTATAATAAAACTATAGCACTCTCTTAGATTTGATGATAAGACGCTGCCTACTAGGTATACGCATTTGTACAAGGGTATCATTGTGTATAAAACGCTCTTTTGGTACATCATCCCGACTCTACACGAGCACCATTTTCAACGACAGATAATGCTGTAGTTAGGGTGGCCGGAGGGTCGGCGTGAGGGCCCAGTGTGTATCTGATCCTATGTTAAATGACCCTTTTATGATATGCCCTCATTTTCGATTCAAAGCAGATAGACACTTCTAGTAATTTGTTATCAACAGATCCTGAATGGGTCCATCCTATACAGGCTGGATAATGCATTATAAACTGTATTACATAATGTAATTCAGGGGCAATGTTGACAGACCTGAGGTTTTGAGTCTCCTTTAAGCTCATAACTGGGAAATCTCTTTAACCTGACCTTTGGGAGAATTTGCACTGGCTGATGGCAAATCCATGTATCAATGAGATTCCTTTTCTGTTTGAAGCATCTTGAATGCAGCTATCCCATGGAGGGTCCTATAACTACTTAGGATATTGTTATCTTTTTTGAGATAAGCCACCTAAATTGCGCATTTTCAGGGCTCTTTTTTTTTTTTATAGAAATCTTTAATTGGTAGTTTACGGTAAATTACTGAATATAGAGATAAATCAAGTTAAAATAATGCATTTTGAATGGAAATGATACAATCTACCGCCAGCCAGCGTCAGAGCATCTGCTGGGGGTCATATGAGGACCTCAGACCCCAATCTCAAGTATTAAAATCATATAAATAACACTAGAGGACACCTTCTGTCATACAGTTAGATAGAGAAATCTTAGTTCTCCCAATAGCCACTATAGCATGGCAGGGCTATAAGTAAGCCATGGGTATGGCATGTCTTCTCTATACAGATCTTCAGATCTGTCAGAAAGGTTTGAGGAGTGAGGTATATGTAATCAGCTACAGTTAGTTACCTAGTTACTCTATCAATATAACAGTGCTAATTTGTTAAATGCGAATATTGAGACATTCTAGACATACATAATACATGTGTGTCTAGTTTATTTTCAAAAATGCTCCAGCCACCCTACTGTAGTGAATTTCCCATCTCAAGGCGAGCCTCGCGCTGGGTGGTGCTTATGTCTCGTAAGAGCTCCATCTCATAAGTATTAGTTACCATCACCTCACACCCGTTTAACAACAGATTCAGGGTCTAATTATGGAGACCCTGGAGTAGGATTAACAATATATCCCAATGTCTGTGGTGGACATTTACGACATGCAGCCTGCCTCCTGGAGGTGATAGATCTGACCACAGGTCCGCAATATGGAGCTCCCCCTCTGAGAGTATCAAGGTTTGCGTATAGTCTCCTGCAGTTTAATCTGTTATCTCCCCCTTTGTCGACCTCGCCAAAATCCTGGGAGATTCACTTTAAACCTAAGTCCTACCCTTTTTTATTCTTTGTTTATTGTGTGGCCCCTAAAGAGGGGCCGCGGTGTTGATTAATTACACCACATGTTAAGCAGCATGAGATCAAACCTCCCTCAAAAGCGTCAAGGCTCAAAGTCCTGTTGGACGGGAACCCTGTGTTGCTTTCGAGGACGAATGGTTGAGTGATCCTACCGATCCGTCAGAGGTTCTGACTTTATATAGCTTTTATATCGCTTTAGATATGGTGTAGTATTTTCAATCTCACTATAGTTTAGTTGATATTTCAAAGAATCTGCCTCATTCTATCAGAAATACACAACGTTGACATGTTTCTTATATTCAATATATTAGAAGTGTGCTTTGTTGCTTATTATAGGTCATTATGCGTTTAAAATGTTCGCGAGTATCGTGGAAATGTACAAAAACCCTATTGTGGCGTCATCTGACGAAAAGAGCGGAGAACTATACTAGAGCATGTAATCGCCAGACCAGCAGGCGGCGGCAGAGTGGTCAAAAGACAATCTCGTAGTAGTAAGTCTACTTGCATGTTGAGTAGCCGCCCTTGTGGTTGTAATTACCTAGCCTAGTTGACCCTGCCGGCCTGGTCAAGTGAAATTAGTAAGGAGACCACCCATTAACATGCTCCACAGTCTTTAGACAGTTAAGACTATAGTCAAGACTGGAGAATTTGGCGAGACGCCCCTCTGGGAGGTCATAATCCTCAATGTTAGGTGTTAGCTCATTAACATCAGATACCATATTAACAACCCATTTAAATGTTCATTTTAATAGCAACTCACCCTATTCTGACAAAATCCTATTAGCAGGTAACCTCTGTATAAACCATACTGCAAACATCTGCTACTTCCAGCGTCTGCCTCGTGACTGATAGTGTACAACAAGACGAAGTGGGCAGAGATTAGAAAAAATGAGGCTCTTTATATAGCCGAGAGAGCAGCTAATCTGGATGTTCTAAGCTTGTTTTCACCTAGAGCCCCACCCTCTTCCAGAGAGAATCAAATCGCTTTTCACCTGAACCCTTCCACCCCTAATCCATCAGCATGAAAAGAGAGATAACGAGTGTAACGTGCGCTACATGTATATGGGATTATAGCTGGTGAAGAGATAAAGCCGAGTCACCTGTGTATACAAAGACTACAGGGGGTGATTAACGCCAGGTGTGACGCGCCAGCCCGTGAACGGATTATCTTTTAAGCTGACGCTTAAATTCAACTAGCCAGCCGCCGTCCACACCACTCACTGCGGCAAGAGGAGGTGCTTTTGTTTTACACTTGAGTCGCTTACCACACGGTCTCTACCTCACAGACAGACACGCGCCCCCTGTAGCTTTTTTTTGTTTTTTTGTATACACACGCTAATCTCATAACCCCCTTATCCGTTATACAGGTAACGGGTATTCTCTTTTAAAATAGCTGCCAGTCAGCTTAGCTCTAGAAGCAAGAAGGTGTGTATAGGTGCCTTATAAGTCGGCAGGGGGTAAATACTAGTGAAAAAGGAAGGCAGGTGTTCAGGTAGCTTTTCTAACAGACACGTGTGTGCACTAAGCTGCTTAAGTCTAAACCCTCCCGCAGTAGTCAGGCGGCATGTGAAAACTTACTTAACAGATCTCTTACATTGAGTAGAGTCTCTGTGCTGAGAGAGTCTTTTCAGCCATTTTAAGAGGATTATCTAGGACAGGGTACATAAGGAGTGAAACGCCGAATAGCGGCTACTCAGTCTCGTGCAGCACAAGCAGCAGCATCTGGCAGCGGCTTCAGCAGCAGCTGCACGTGCAGCACAAGCAGCTGGCAGCGGCTTCAGCAGCAGCTGCACGTGCAGCACAAGCAGCTGGCAGCGGCTTCAGCAGCAGCTGCACGAGCAGCACAAGCAGTAACATCTGTCAACAGCATCCGTCAGCAGCAGCAGCAGCAGCAGCAGCAGCAGCAGCAGCAGCACAAGCAGCACAAGCAGCAGCACCGACAGCAGCAGCAGCAGCGGCAGTGTGGACCACTAAATTAGAGATGAAGCCTAGTGACATTTGACATGAAGCTTGAAAAACATAGTGACAGGTGACATGAACAATTCTTAAAATCGACATGAGATATGAGCATAATTAAGCGACATGGACATGCGCCATGGCTATTTTTTAAGACAAACATCATATGTCATAGCCTCCTCATCCAAACCTCCACTAGTAGTGCTCTATAAGCGCAAGCTTTGCCTTAAGAGAGCTGTAGCTGTGAACCCTCTCCTCCCCCCGTGCACACAGGTGAATTATCAGAGTCAGCCAATGGTGCCAATACCACTCTCATACAAGGGTCAGGCGCTGCTGGACTATAATAGATGAGTCAAGGACTGTTCTACTGAGGGTCAAGCAGGCTAAGTCGGACATTCAATGACAGGCAGGTCTTTAGCAAACTTGCTTGAAAGTCTGGACAGCATTGACAGACTGGGGCATAAGGATCTCGCATGGTCAGACTTTTCAAGCAAGTTTGCTAAAGTCACGTTATTGAATGTCCGACCTAGCCTGACCCTCAGTAGAACGGTCCTTGACCCATCTATTATAGTCCAGCAGTGCCCGACCCTTGTCTGAGAGCGGTTTAGGTGCCATTGGGTGCCTCTGATATTTGCCTCTGTGTAAGATGAGAAAAGGAGCTGTTGAAAGACTATATTTCAAGCTAGAAAACTGTAATTGTATAGGAGAGAGACCTTGCTTATTTCTTATAAAGTTGTAAGATAGTCACATCATGATGCACATCATCATAAACGCAATCATGATACATTTCATTGTAAGTAGACGAACCAGTAGACTCGCCTCTCTGCCCTCTAAAAGAGAGGGCAGAGAAGCGAGTCTCACTCTTAAAAAACCCTTCCCCTCCCCCCCTCCCCCCCTCCCCCCCCATGCATCTTAAAGAGTGCCCCCCAGAGTGCCCCTCCCCCCCCTAAAAAAAAGAGCCACATTTTTAAATTATTTTTTAGCAAGCTTTCAGCTTGCTTTTTTTCTTTTTTAAAATTTATTTATCCATAAAAATCTCAAGTGACTTATTTTGAAATTCGCGCCAACCTAGTAGTCACGTGACCCCCTTAAGTAGGTCACTTCCAGTCACGTGACCTATTTGAATTTCCCGCCAACATGGTGGTCACGTGACCCTCTTAAGTAGGTCACTTCCGGTCACGTGACCTATTTGAATTTCCCGCCCAAAGGTCACGTGACCGGAAGTAGGTCACTTCCGGTCACGTGACCTATTTGAATTTCCCGCCAAAAGGGAGGCCTCTCATTGGCTGCTTTTGAATTTCCCGCCAAAAGGGAGGCCTCTGATTGGCTGCAGGTCGATTGAGTAATAAACAGTACTTAACTATAGTCCCGTTCCGATACATACTATACTACTAGCATACCTCGCTAAGGATTAGACCGGTTCATTCACAGTTTCAAAATGGGATAGCTCTTTAATTAACTAGTTCCTTAATCATCTGAAGATTTTACTCATCAGGGCTGTATTTTAGCATCATGCTGATTTGATACACTCCCATAGTGTCGGCATGATGCACCAATGCAGCAGCGGTGAGATACACACCAAGGCTGCGTCAGTGCATCATGAGGACAACTGTTGCTTGTAAGGTTAAGGATTATTTGTCTGCCTCACCAGGAGTGGAGAGATGAAGTGTAGGCGATGACGACATGGTAACGGCTTATCCACTACCACCCTCCCTCCCTCTCCCTCCCTCTCCCTCCCTCCCTCTCTCCCTCCCTCCCTCCCTCCCTCCCTCTCCCGCCCCTCCCCTCCCCTCCCCTCCCCTCCCTCTCTCTCTCTCTCTCTCTCTCTCTCTCTCTCTCTCGCTCTCTCTGTCTCTGTCTCTCTCTCTCTCTCCCCTCCCTCCCCTCCTTTCCCTTCCCCCTTCCCCATCTACCATCCTACATTCTCCTAACACCACCCTCCCCTCTCCTACCACCACCCCTCCCCCCTCCCCCTCCCCCCTCCCCATCTCCCCCTCCCCCCTCCCCATCTCCCCCCCTCCCCCCTCTACCACCACCCCTGGAGCTGCACTCCAAATGGCGACGCTATGATTGCACTGGTCAAATGGACACGGAGAAGGGGGCTCTCTAGCAGGGTGAAAACAGGCCGAGTCAGCGTTTTCGTGAGCAGGTAATTTAAAGGGTTGGGCGTGGCGGTTGGCGGACGGTAACGACGTGGGAATGTCGAGTCATATATAGAACACGGCAGCTCGAGGAAGTAATGCCGTATTTAAACCTCTGTGGACCACATGGTGTTTTGATGCACAGACTTGATATTGATTCTGATATCGATCAGGGAAACTAAGATACGTATATATTGAATATCAAAACGTTGTTATAGATTTAAACGTTAAAATTGAATATCAAAACTCGGATATTGTGATTAAGATTCATGATTTCCAATCATCAAAACAGTGATGTCAAGGGTTGTTATTTGTCACAGACATCATCGGGTTCCACTGGAAATGTAGGGGACAACTTCGCTGGTTTTAGATAGTCACAGTGTCACTCACTGTAGTCTGCAGGGACCAGCGAAATCAATGGGGGACAATATGGTGTTCATGCAATGGATGTGCCCACAGGACGACCAGCCAGACCCCTTATCCACATACACAGGGGGACAAGATGGCCGCCTACATAGGGTGATATAGTACAGGCCTATAGAGTGGCTACCACATACACAGGGGGACAGAATGGCCGCCTACACAGGGTGATCTGGTACGGTGCTATAGGATGGCTACCACATACACAGGGGGACAAGATGGCTGCCTACACAGGGTGATCTGGTACAGGCCTATAGAGTGGCTACCACATACACAGGGGGACAAGATGGCCGCCTACACAGGGTGATCTGGTACGGTGCTATAGGATGGTTACCACATACACAGGGAGACAAGATGGCTGCCTACACAGGGTGATATGGTACAGTGCTATATGGTGCCTACCACATACACAGGGGGACAAGATGGCTGCCTACACAGGGTGATATGGTACGGTGCTATAGGATGGCTACCACACACACACAGGGGGACAAGATGGCTGCCTACACAGGGTGTTATGGTACAGTGCTATATGGTGCCTACCACATACACAGGGGGACAAGATGGCTGCCTACACAGGGTGATATGGTACGGTGCTATAGGATGGCTACCACACACACACAGGGGGACAAGATGGCTGCCTACACAGGGTGATATGGTACAGTGCTATAGGATGGTTACCACACACACAGGGAGACAAGATGGCTGCCTACACAGGGTGATATGGCACAGTGCTATATGGTGCCTACCACATACACAGGGGGACAAGATGGCTGCCTACACAGGGTGATCTGGCACAGTGCTATAGGATGGTTACCACACACACAGGGAGACAAGATGGCTGCCTACACAGGGTGATATGGCACAGTGCTATATGGTGCCTACCACATACACAGGGGGACAAGATGGCTGCCTACACAGGGTGATATGGCACAGTGCTATAGGATGGTTACCACACACACAGGGAGACAAGATGGCTGCCTACACAGGGTGATATGGCACAGGGCTATAGGATGGTTACCACACACACAGGGGGACAAGATGGCTGCCTACACAGGGTGATATGGCACAGTGCTATAGGATGGTTACCACACACACAGGGGGACAAGATGGCTGCCTACACAGGGTGATATGGCACAGTGCTATAGGATGGTTGCCACATACACAGGGGGACAAGATGGCCGCTTACACAGGGTGATATGGTAGCGTGATAGGGGATGATTACCTCTTATATATACATCCCCCAGGCCTATCTCTAATAGCTCCCTGAGCCACTCATAAGCCCCAGCTACCTCCCAACTCCGATTAATTCAGTAACCATCTGAGGACCGCATAGTGTTTAACTTAGTGCACCCTGCTATTTGATGCCTACCTGCGACCCTGGTCAATTACTCATCATGGCTGCACTCATGCATCATGACCACCCTTTGATTCCCGTTGGTTCGGCATGATGCATGAACACTGATGAATACAACCTTGGTGAGTAGCTTGACTAGTCTGCATGAATGCATCATGGACCCAAAGGGCATGTCATATTATCGAAACCCTTAAAGGGCAGCATGATGCATTAATGCATCATGCCTTGGTCTTTCATTGATAGTCTCCCTTACCTATGGTGTAGACTACAGAGCAAGTTGTGGTACATTGCATACCGGTACCTGGACTCATTGGTGTAGAATTTAGGTGTTGGTCGTCATGATGCATGAATGCAGCCCTGGCAAGTAACTCGCCATTGCTGCATTGAGTGCATCCTGCCGACCTTACGAGGTTGAGACACTTGAGACAGGGTTGGGCAGGGTGCATCAATGCAGCACCAGTGAGTTACTCGCCGGCCATCTTTTAGCGACATGCGTCCTCAAAGCCCCAGCATCTAAGGGGGGTCTAATGCTAACTCCTTAAACCCCCAGCGCCCCTATATATAGAGCTGAGTACCTGTCGCGACTGCACTCCGACTGTTATTGGACGTGCAGTAAGATCTGCGGGTTTAAAGGGTTAAACACTATCGTAGTCGCTATCCCAGTGAGCACAGAACATTGAACAGACATTGACAAATGGTTGACAATGTTGATTCAATGTTAATTCAATATTGATTGAATGTTGAATTGAATTCTGTGCCCACAGCGCTAGGGGGGTCCCACACGCCTTTAGCTGTTCACACCTCTCTAATTGACGATGCACGGCTATGCTAATTCTACCTCTGTGTGGATTTGAGGATAGAAATAGACTCAACAGCAGAATCATGGCTAAGGTCTCAGAATTCATTGAAGTAGTATAGTCCGATGACTAGGGCTCAAAAATAATTTTTGCAAAAAATGCACCAGAATGTTCAATATGGCCATACTATATCTCCTTCCTACTTTATTAAACATTATTCCCAAGAGTTCAGCTTGAATTCCAGCTCATTATCAGTTTTATGCTCAATTTAAGACTTTTTTCAGTGCACACTTTAAGTCCACCCACTTAAAAATATACTGTAAAATGCTATACCTGTGTTCAAGGGACCCTCTTAATTGCCGCTTATTGCCTATCAATGATATCTTGTTGTGCCCCATCCTGCAAATATGATATTTTAATGACAGTTTGAACACATTTAGGTAGAATTTAACAAATGGAAAAAAAATCGGTACATTGGGTACATGAAGGGAGGAGTAAATGATGTCTATTGGTTGATATCCAGCAGCTGGTAAAGGTGGTCACTAATTGTGGCTCAACACGTGAGAAGGTACCTTCGTGGGGGATTTTTAATACTGGTTTTGGCCACCAGGGGGCATAAGAATGGCAAAATGGTGAAACATTTGCCCAAAAATGTTTTAAGGTAATTTTTTATGGAGAATGCAGTAGTCCTCTGAGAATTATTCCATTTTTGCTGTAAATGTTCTATATTTGGAACGTAAATGGAACGTTTTTTATGAGAAATAGGCACATATTGCAATTTCTGGTTGCCATGGAAACCATTCCCATTTTTTTAAATGGAGCATTTTGGTCCTAGTTTCTTGGGAATCCCATCAGTAACTCAAAACTGAAAACAGACCTTGAAAATTCCTACTGAAACCAAATTTACATAGAATATTCACACTTTTTATGGATATTTTTCAGCAAATCAGATTTTTTCATCAATTTCAGTAGTTTTCATTGGATACAGTGCATTCAGAGATTATCTGTCGTTTTTAGTTTAAAGTAACAACACATGTTCAAGATATGATTCTGACAAAACTACCAGGAATATCTTAGCTCATAATATCTCATTTCAAAGATCTTGACACAAACTTAAATTGTCAATTCCCCCCTCAGTATCCCTTTCCATGTGCCTGGCCACAATTAGAGAATAGAAAATGGCATGTTTCACGTCAAGACTGTCTGTTGGGCTATAACGCATGTGGTCAATTTGGAATCGACTGTACGAATGTACACTGCTTTGAACTTGGGTCGGGATACCTGAAACACACCTTTTTTTTTGCCTTACTGCAGCGACAGTCAGGGGTCATGTCGAGACCAATTAATTGGCGTCCACTGTGTCTTGTTACACTATAATGAACGGTAGACAACTTATCCGAGGCTATAATGCACGGCGCACCGTTTTATAATGAGGTATGAGGAAACTAAAATAGTTTGACATCAGTATAGGAGGTGGCCGACACCCTAGTAATCATGGATTGACGAAAAGTATTACTAATATTAGGATAATTTAATGATTTGATAAAGCAATTTTAAACAAAATAGACTTAATTTATGAAGAGTTCCGCCATTCAGTTTTTCTGAAGGATCACCAACTACAAATAAAAAAGTTCATGACTTGGGCTTATAAAAGTTGTCATCTTCTATGTCAATTTTTATAAGCTTAAAATTGCCTTTTAAGTGATTAAACTAACTTTGGCCTGAAAAGTACCCAGAAATTTGCTCACAAACTCCAGGACAGACTCACTGACAATGGCTACAACTTCTCAAATTGACTATGAAATAGCCCCAACATAGTCTAAAATGTGAAGATTTTATCCAAAATTGGATAAAGATTTCTAGGGTCAGCTCTGTTTTGCTAGGTAGGGGTCGGGTAACCTGAAACACACACTTTTTTGGCCTAATGTACCGGAATTGTACATTTAAGGAAATTCTGACCCATATATGTACCAATTTTTGAGCTCGTGTTAGTTCCTGTCAACACCTCACCTGTGTGTGAGACACCTCTCTGTACCACACTCACCCAGGTGTACCCCCCCCCCCCACTCACCCCCTCCCCCCTCCCCCCTCCCCCCCTAGCTCACACCTGTCAGAGAGACTAAACCTTAAAGATGCAGTCTCGGGCCCCAACTGTATGTATACAGTCTCGGAGAGTACTTATGTACTGACTTATGTACTGGATATCAGCAATCTAGACATCATGGGTTTGAGTCCTACCTTGGCACAATTGGTAGTCCTTTAACATCTGTGCAATGCACCTCCATTACACTATTGTCTCTATCCTCTATCTAAATATTTAATATTATGCCAGTATAGGGGTATTTATGCTTCAATTAGATGATGATAATAATGAGAAGGTGATAATTTACTGGAAGGCTGCCAGGTGCACATTACGTTAGCTACACTTATTACGTTAGTTACACACGGAAATTACGTTAGTTACCTCAGCACAGTTTTATAAATACAATAGCCAACTCCCCCGTCACAGATGTATTCGTGCATTATAGGACGACAGACAGTCTCCATGTGAAGAGCGTCGTTGTCTATTCTCTAAATAGTGCATAGGAGAGGGTAGTTGATGGCAAAAGCTGTTAATCTCAGTCAATCATACTTAAATAACTGGTCACTGCGTGCTCAATAAATTACTTACTTAAGATACAATCAATACCTGGGATGGTTGCAGCATCTAATTTCATTCAGATTGTCCATATTGGCCACCTTCACAGGAGATGGTAGAGATTACAATGAAGGAAATATTACCAAACCTTAGCTTGTTGAGTGTACTGACCTTGATACCCGCAGGCACGTGGCTCACTGTGTTCATGATAGAAACCTGTCCGGGGGTCTATGACATTGAGAAATTGACGGCAGGAGGGGGGGGGGGGGGGGGGTTCTAGATGACATAGGATGACATAGTCCGCGAGTTATGGTTTTTAATGGTTTTTATTTCTATCAAAACCTGATATCCAATTGCCTTCCAATTACCTTTTAATTACCCTACATGAAAGGCTGAATTACGGCTTCCTATGAGATGTAGACACCCTCAAATACAGCCCTTGTCTACCATATATTTAACCATGGATTTAACTTTCGTTTGTTTGTTTGTCTGTGTAGTTTAATGTCCCACTGACAATGCAGGTGAGACATACTCAAGTTTCAGTTTTTCACAAGTAAAAAAGTAGGCCGAAGGCCTATCTTCGATGATCGTATCCAGGATGATCGAATCTATGAGATGAGCCAAAAGATAGAAATCCTGCTCCTACACATTTACCGAAGCAAGGGTTCTTTAACCTCTGACACCACATAGTCATGGTGTGAGAGGGACAGGCCTCTGTAATGCTGTAAGTCTACCACAGCATGGGAAAGAGCAGCCATAGGTATAGTCGGGAAGCAATAATTGGTCGTATCAAAATATCAAGTTCACCGATTGTGAAACAGGAGTTGGATAACCATACCCCCCGGTGTGGCAGAGTCCCGGGGGCACACAGCAGACACAAGTAGTATAGTATGTATCGGAACGGGACTATAGTTAAGTACTGTTTATTACTCAATCGACCTGCAGCCAATCAGAGGCCTCCCTTTTGGCGGGAAATTCAAAAGCAGCCAATGAGAGGCCTCCCTTTTGGCGGGAAATTCAAATAGGTCACGTGACCGGAAGTGACCTACTTCCGGTCACGTGACCTTTGGGCGGGAAATTCAAATAGGTCACGTGACCGGAAGTGACCTACTTAAGAGGGTCACGTGACCACCATGTTGGCGGGAAATTCAAATAGGTCACGTGACGGGAAGTGACCTACTTAAGGGGGTCACGTGACTACTAGGTTGGCTTTCAAAATAAGTCACTTGAGATTTTGATGGATAAATAAATTTAAAAAAAGAAAAAAAAAGCAAGCTGAAAAAAGCTTGCTAAAAAATAATTTAAAAATGTGGCTCTTTTTTTCTAGGGGGGGAGGGGCACTCTGGGGGGCACTCTTTAAGATGCATGGGGGGAGGGGGGGAGGGGGGGGAGGGGCAGGGTTTTTTAAGAGTGAGACTCGCTTCTCTGCCCTCTCTAAAAGAGAGGGCAGAGAGGCGAGTCTACTTACCATGAAAGGTATCATGATTGCGTTTATGATGATGTGCATCATGATGTGACTATCTTACAACCCTATGAGAAATAAGCAAGACATGGGCGTACTTACACGGGCTATTTGTAAACTAATGAATGTGACTTCTTCGTTAAAATCAGTATCTACAACTCTTTTAAGCCTAAGGCTTTTTCTTGAGTTTATTCTTTTGTTCAATTTCGGGCCCACCTCAAAAGAGGAATAGGCCCTCTGTAGCACTTGTCGCTTGCTCATCAATCAGAGCCGGGGTGTAGAAGGCCCCTGCCCTGTCGGGTACGTTCTCCCTCTGGTACGTTTTTGGTTAGTTTGGAGCTCTCAGTCGACTGTCTTATCCACCTTAAAAAAACCAGACTTTCGGTGTCTCATGATAAAACTGGTGCCTTATACTAAGTGCTGGATTACTTTCTCATTTTTTTAGTGTTCTATCCGATGCTTATTTAATTTTTGCACTGATAAAAACGGTTAGCTTGTACAAACACGCGGTCTATTTAAGTGTTAAGTGTAGAAAATGAACAGAACAGTGCACAGAAAATAGAGCTACCGACTACATTTCGCCCAGTCACTCAGCGGAGAACAAAAGAACTACTGACGTAGTGTACCCGCTATTCCGACAGTTGGCGCCACCGTTATACTTTTCCCGCGTGCGACATGAAGCCCTGGGGCGGGTACTGGCTGTTTTGGTTGTAGGTACCGAAACATAAAAAACTACAGCCAGCCCAATGTCATGGTGAGACAGCTCTCTTATTTTTACCTTGAGTAGCGTCCGTAGGGCCTATGACAAAACTTAGTCCCGTACACTGAGCAGCTTGAGGTCTGAAGGCTCATACAGAAAAATGTGTGGGTGTGTGGGTGTGTGGGTTGCTTTACGCCTTAGTTAACAGCTATGGTCATTTCAAGAGCGGTGATGGTGATCGAATCTATTGGCCCTTTTACCGAGACAAGGGTTCTTTTACATCCCACACTACATAGCAGAGAGACGTCTAGCAGCCCCTAGAGGCCCCGCAGGGGGCTCGAGAGGTGCCGTGGAGAAGAGCAGATATCCACGAGAGGCCACGCCAACAACCAAATTCTATCTTTATCCCGCGAGAAAAGGAGATAAGAGTCAAGGTTATGAACTATCAAAAGATTTTAGAGTAAATTAAGTTATGAGATATTAATATAATGTACATATCTAGGGCCCGATATAGGGCCTCTGCAGATCCCCCTTCAGGGCCCCGATCCATGAGGCCTTAGAAACGGAGCTGGGTCATGTAACCAAGGGAGATCAGCAGTTGTTGATGTCGGCGCTGCCGATAACGCTGGTAAATGACCGTTTTACTCATGTTTAGAGTCAGAATAGCTTGAGTATTACTTGAATATCGAAGAGTAGAGGTCAAATTACCCCAGACAAGGTGTTTCCATCTAGAAATTCTCGACAGTATTTCCGAAAATTGCAAATATTGGTCCCAGCCCCACGGGGCCCCATACCGAGTATTAAAAGTTTGAGATGCAACTTTCATTCATGCTGTTGACCAATCAGGGGGCTCTGTTTTTACGACCTTGACTACATAGTAAAAGTGATTGACAACGTCAGATATCACTTGACGACGTCAAATATCGATCTGATATTTGATCCCTTGATATTTGATTCAAAACCCACATCGAGTGGGATAAAGCCTTTTATCATCTTTTGATTGTGAGGCATACACTTTTCTTACACACAACAGCTGTCATCTATCAAGGGGCTCTGGATAGGGGGTCCCCATGTCGAATGTCGATCTTAGAAAATGACCATGTCACATGACAATGTCACTTAATAATGTTCATATCCCATGTCGATTTTAAGAAATTTTCATGTCACCTGTCACTATGATTTTTTGGGCCTCATGTCACTTGTCATTAGACCTCATGTCGTTTGTCGATTATAAGAAATGGTCATGTCACCATATCGAATTTAGCGGTCCACACCCATTATCAAGTGTCAGGGCATGTTGGCTGCTTGAACACGTAGTCTGTCATCACCCTTGTTTCTGTGCCTTATCTAAACAGGCAATTAGTGGCCGCTAGCCGAGAGTACCTCCCTGGTCGCCTCTCCCGAATCTGCTAGACGTCTCACTGATAGGAGTGTGTGGGTGTGTGGGTCTGTGTGTGTCTGTTCGGTCTGTGTGTGCACGCGTCTTGCACTCTAGTCTTGCGGACCACTGTTAAGCCTGTGGTTGGAGAGCGCGACATAGCCGCTTGCTACACTCTCTAAACAGAGGTCCGCAAGACTAGGCCGGATCGCGCTCTTGCTTAAAGGTGCACCTCAACTCAGTGCGCCTTTAACAGCCGCCCCAAATAGGTGAAGTTCTTGACGCGGCACAGCGCCTCCCACCAGTAGCCAATCAGCGCGCCGAACGCCGGACACACCTCCACCGTGTGAGCCTCTAAGTAGGTCACACGAATCATACTAAGATACCGATCTCTTCTGTCGGTTCGTCGCGGTGGCCGTGAGTGATCGCACGGTCGCCAAGATTCACTGCCTTGATTGGCAGAGGGGGGGGGGCTGATTACCCCCCGTCGGATGAATTGCGGCGAAACCATAATCAATTTTTCGCTGTTTTAGATAAAAGAGATCCAGAGCTATCCGCTCGTCCAAGAATTATTTTTCTATCAGCCCGGGATCACCCTCAAATTAAGGCCTAAAGTCCAAAAACCCAAAATTTTTTCCCTATGGGATTTCAGTGTCTAAGCGTTTTTTGCAGCCCCAAGGAGCAGCTCACGGGCTCGAACCCTGTAAACGCTTTGACGCGCTTTCGTCGCCTTAGGCGACGTAGACCTACCCTATTTTTTTTTGGACCATGTTACCTGAACACGGATTATTTTTTTGTTTGGCCCAATGAGCTCACAGCTAGACTAGATACCTCATGTTTTGGATTGGAGAAATCAGCAGAGCAATAAAAAGCGCGGTGAGGCTAGTGTGGCCCCTGTGAGTTGTAAAATTGGTGCTAAATGTGGTAACCAGGCAGATGCTGAGTTCATTGATATTGTCCGTTAATGATACTTAAGGTGGGTGTTGTCTAAAGTTTTAATTGATATTACCAATGTGGCCAATAATGACTTCACAGTTGGGGCCCTCGCCCGCAGGTCCCAGATTCAGGGTATTCTTTGTTTATTGTGTGGCCCCTAAAGAGGGGCCGACTAACTCTTTAGAGTTAGTTAGATGCTGCCACTGTGCTATGCAACAGCAGCTATTAATTACGCTTCATGTTGGGCGGCATGGATCACTTGATGGGTGATACCTCAAAGCTCAAACACGGCAGAGCCGTGTGTGGCATGCGAGGACCAGTGGGTCAGGGGTGATCCGTTGCAAACAGAATGCTGATCCGTGTGAGGTTCTGACTTTCTATAGTTTTTTATAAAGCCTTAGATATGGTGTGGTATTTTTCATCTCGCTATAGTTTAGTTGGTATTTAAGGAAACCGCCTCATTTCTATCAGAAATACACAATATTGAATTGTTTTTTATATTTTAATATATTAGAAGCGCGCTTTGTTGCCTATGTAGCTCATTATGCGTTGAAATGTTCGCGAGCATCGTAGGAATGTACAAAACCCCTATTGTGGCACCATCTGACGAAAGAGCGGAGAACTATACTAGCGCGTTTCGTTATTCACATCTTTTGACAGGGACTTGGTTGGTGGCTTTACGCCCTAATTAACAGCTGAAGTCATTTCAAGGGGGGTGATAGTGATCGAATCTATGGATACCTGAAGGTGGAAAGCACACACCCTACACTTTTACCGAGGCAATGGTGGTGCTGCTCAAAGGGTGTGGCGAGCTAGACTGGAGGATGTAATAACTAAGCAGCAGAAGGACCAAAAAGACAATCTCGTAGTAGTAGGTCTACTTAGATCTTGAGTAGCCGCCCTTGTGGTTATAATTACCTAGACTAGTTGGCTCTGCCAGCCTGGTCAAGTGAAAATTGGTAAGGAGACTATGAACTAAGCTAACATCTCATAAGTATTAGTTACCACCCCCTCACACCCGTTTAACAACGGATTCAGGGTCTAATTATGGAGACCCTAGAGTAAGATTAACAATATATCCCAATGTCTGTAGTAGACATTTACGACATGCAACCTGCCCCCTAGAAGGGATAGATCTGACCACAAGTCCGCAATATGGGACTCCCCCTCTGAGAGTATCAAGGTTTGCGTATAGTCTCTTGCAGGTTAATCTGTTATCTACCCCTTTGTCGACTTCGCCAAAATCCTGGGAGATTCACTTTAAACCTAAGGTCTACCCTTTTTATTCTTTGTTTATTGTGTGGCCCCTAAAGAGGGGCCGCGGTGTTGATTAATTAGACCACATGTTAAGCAACATGAGATCAAACCTTCCTCAAAAGCGACAAGGCTCAGAGTCCTGTTGGACGGGAACCCTGTGTGGCATTTGAAGACGAATGGTTGAGTGATCTGTTGCAGATGCCGTTCCGTGAGAAGTTCTGACTTTATATAGCTTTTATATCGCTTTAGATATGGTGTAGTATTTTCAATCTCACTATAGTTTAGTTGATATTTCAAAGAATCTGCCTCATTCTATCAGAAATACACAGCGTTGACATGTTTCTTATATTCAATATATTAGAAGTGTGCTTTGTTGCTTATTATAGGTCATTATGCGTTTAAAATGTTCGCGAGTATCGTGGAAATGTACAAAAACCCTATTGTGGCGTCATCTGACGAAAAGAGCGGAGAACTACACTAGAGCATGTAATGGCTAGACCAGCAGGCGGCAGCAGAGTGGTCAAAAGACAATCTCGTAGTAGTAGGTCTACTTGCATGTTGAGTAGCCACCCTTGTGGTTGTAATTACCTTGACCACAGGTCCGCAATATGGAGCTCCCCCTCTGAGAGTATCAAGGTTTGCGTATAGTCTCCTGCAGTTTAATCTGTTATCTCCTCCTTTGTCGACCTCGCCAAAATCCTGGGAGATTCACTTTAAACCTAAGTCCTACCCTTTTTTATTCTTTGTTTATTGTGTGGCCCCTAAAGAGGGGCCGCGGTGTTGATTAATTACACCACATGTTAAGCAGCATGTGATCCTCAAAAGCGTCAAGGCTCAAAGTCCTGTTGGACGGGAACCCTGTGTTGCTTTCGAGGACGAATGGTTGAGTGATCCTACCGATCCGTCAGAGGTTCTGACTTTATATAGCTTTTATATCGCTTTAGATATGGTGTAGTATTTTCAATCTCACTATAGTTTAGTTGATATTTCAAAGAATCTGCCTCATTCTATCAGAAATACACAACGTTGACATGTTTCTTATATTCAATATATTAGAAGTGTGCTTTGTTGCTTATTATAGGTCATTATGCGTTTAAAATGTTCGCGAGTATCGTGGAAATGTACAAAAACCCTATTGTGGCGTCATCTGACGAAAAGAGCGGAGAACTATACTAGAGCATGTAATCGCCAGACCAGCAGGCGGCGGCAGAGTGGTCAAAAGACAATCTCGTAGTAGTAGGTCTACTTGCATGTTGAGTAGCCGCCCTTGTGGTTGTAATTACCTAGCCTAGTTGACCCTGCCGGCCTGGTCAAGTGAAATTAGTAAGGAGACCACCCATTAACGTGCTCCACAGTCTTTAGACAGTTAAGACTATAGTCAAGACTGGAGAATTTGGCGAGACGCCCCTCTGGGAGGTCATAATCCTCAATGTTAGGTGTTAGCTCATTAACATCAGATACCATATTAACAACCCATTTAAATGTTCATTTTAATAGCAACTCACCCTATTCTGACAAAATCCTATTAGCAGGTAACCTCTGTGTAAACCATACTGCAAACATCTGCTACTTCCAGCGTCTGCCTCGTGACTGATAGTGTACAACAAGACGAAGTGGGCAGAGATTAGAAAAAATGAAGCTCTTTATATAGCCGAGAGAGCAGCTAATCTGGATGTTCTAAGCTTGTTTTCACCTAGAGCTCCAACCCTCTTCCAGAGAGAATCAAATCGCTTTTCACCTGAACCCTTCCACCCCTAATCCATCAGCATGAAAAGAGAATTAACGAGTGTAACGTGCGCTACATGTATATGGGATTATAGCTGGTGAAGAGATAAAGCCGAGTCACCTGTGTATACAAAGACTACAGGGGGTGATTAACGACAGGTGTGACGCGCCAGCCCGTGAACGGATTAAGCCAAAAAAAAATAAAAAGGTATGTTTCAGGTAACATGGGCAGAAAGACTGGAGTCGGTAGGTCGGATTTTTATTTTATTTTATTTTATTTTTTTAACATGAAAGTACTAGCCATCCTCCGTGGAAATTCTAAAAATGACCCAAAAAGTATAAAAATATGAAATTTTCTTCGAACTTACTTAAAAAAAAACGTAGGGTCGACCCTGTTTTGCTAGGGTTGGTCGGGTGACCTGAAACAAACCTTTTTTTCTTTATTTGGCCTTATCTTTCAAGCTGACGCTTAAATTCAACTAGCCAGCCGCCGTCCACACCACTCACTGCGACAAGAGGAGGTGCTGTTGTTTTACACTTGAGTCGCTTACCACATGGTCTCTACCTCACAGACAGACACGCGCCCCCTGTAGCTTTTTTTTGTTTTTTTTTGTATACACATGCTAATCTCATAACCCCCTTATCCGTTATACAGGTAACGAGTATTCTCTTTTAAAATAGCTGCCAGTCAGCTTAGCTCTAGAAGCAAGAAGGCGTGTATAGGTGCCTTATAAGTCGGCAGGGGGTAAATACTAGTGAAAAAGGAAGGCAGGTGTGCAGGTAGCTTTTCTAACAGACACGTGTGTGCACTAAGCTGCTTAAGTCTAAACCCTCCCGCAGTAGTCAGGTGGCATGTGAAAACTTACTTAACTGATCTCTTACATTGAGTAGAGTCTCTGTGCTGAGAGAGCCTTTTCAGCCGTTTAAGAGGATTAACTAGGACAGGGTACATAAGGAGTGAAACGCCGAATAGCGGCTACTCAGTCTCGTGCAGCACAAGCAGCAGCATCTAGCAGCGGCTTCAGCAGCAGCTGCACGTGCAGCACAAGCAGCTGGCAGCGACTTCAGCAGCACAAGCAGCACGAGCAGCACAAGCCGTAGCATTTGTCAGCAGCATCCGTGACATCGTCAGCAGCAGCCCCCATGACCTTGTCAGCAGCACAAGCAGCCAGCAGCTGCTGGCAGCTGCTTCAGCAGCTGCTGGCAGCTGCTGCACGAGCAGTAGCACAAGCAGTAGCATCTGTCAGCAGCAGCAGCAGCAGCACAAGCAGCCAGCAGCTGCTGCATGAGCAGCACAAGCAGCACAAGCAGCAGCACCGACAGCAGCAGCAGCAGCAGCAGCGGTGTGGACCACTAAAGTCGAGATGAAGCCTAGTGACATTTGACATGAAGCTTGAAAAACACAGTGACAGGTGACATGAGCAATTCTTAAAATCGACATGAGATATGAGCATAATTAAGCGACATCGACATGCGCCATGGCTATTTTTTAAGACAAACATCATATGTCATAGCCTCCTCATCCAAACCTCCACTAGTAGTGCTCTATAAGCGCAAGCTGTAAACCCTCTCCTCCCCTCGTGCACACAGGCGAATTATCAGAGTCAGCCAATGGTGTCAATACCCCTCTCATACAAGGGTCGGGCGCTGCTGGACTATAATAGATGAGTCAAGGACCGTTCTACTGAGGGTCAGGCAGGCTAAGTCGGACATTCAATGACAGGTAAGTCTTTGACAACCTTGCTTGAAAGTCTGGACAGCATTGACAGACTGGGGCATAAGGATCTCGCATGGTCAGACTTTCAAGCAAGTTTTGCTAAAGTCGCGTTATTGAATGTCCGACCTAGCCTGACCCACAGTAGAACGGTCCTTGACCCGTCTATTATAGTCCAGCAGTGCCCGACCCTTGGCTGAGAGCAGTTTAAGCGCCATTGGGTGTCTCTGATATTTGCCTCTGTGTAAGATGAGAAAAAAAGTCTGTTGAAAGACTATATTTCAAGCCAGAAAACTGTAATTAGCTTTCCAAGTTGTTTATTTAACAATATCTTAGCCTAGCAAGCAGCTGTCAGATGTCATCTAAGAAAAAAAATGTGAGCTGTTAATAGATTCAAGAGAAATTAGTTTACAAATAGCCCGTGTAAGTACGCCCATGTCTTGCTTATTTCTCATAGGGTTGTAAGATAGGCACATCATGATGCACATCATCATAAACGCAATCATGATACCTTTCATTGTAAGTAGACTCGCCTCTCTGCCCTCTCTTTTAGAGAGGGCAGAGAAGCGAGTCTCACTCTTAAAAAACCCTGCCCCTCCCCCCCCCCCCTCCCCCCCCTCCCCCCCCATGCATCTTAAAGAGTGCCCCCCAGAGTGCCCCTCCCCCCCTAGAAAAAAAGAGCCACATTTTTAAATTATTTTTTAGCAAGCTTTTTTCAGCTTGCTTTTTTTTTCTTTTTTTAAATTTATTTATCCATCAAAATCTCAAGTGACTTATTTTGAAAGCCAACCTAGTAGTCACGTGACCCCCTTAAGTAGGTCACTTCCCGTCACGTGACCTATTTGAATTTCCCGCCAACATGGTGGTCACGTGACCCTCTTAAGTAGGTCACTTCCGGTCACGTGACCTATTTGAATTTCCCGCCCAAAGGTCACGTGACCGGAAGTAGGTCACTTCCGGTCACGTGACCTATTTGAATTTCCCGCCAAAAGGGAGGCCTCTCATTGGCTGCTTTTGAATTTCCCGCCAAAAGGGAGGCCTCTGATTGGCTGCAGGTCAATTGAGTAATAAACAGTACTTAACTATAGTCCCGTTCCGATACATACTATACTACTGACACATGTCCAGTG
>CANHQG010000379.1:0-36053 GCA_947462335.1 Harmothoe impar
ATCAACACTTTGAACGATTCACTAAATTTCTTTTCCTAAAACAACAGATACTGTATTGTCGCATATTGTTGCCTATTGATTTCAATACCTGTTTACCCCAGTGCCCATACAAAAACGAGGTGCCTTACATTTTGAGGTGTATTTCTGGGGAGAGACCATAAATTTAAGGCGATAATAAGAGTACAGAATGTAAGGAGTCTAAACAACAAAGCTCCCAGTGTGTAGCCAGATGAATGCTACAACTGTATTACCGGTATGACACCAAAATATTACAGTGCAGTATCCAAAATAGTCTGGGTTGATTAGACTATATAGACTCCCCCTATCACATTTTGGCATCCATATGCTAGGGTGAACTTGCCTACATGTCTAGACCCTTCCTTCCTTCCCAATAGAGGAGCATATCATCCATATACCTATATGTCATCCCTAATCTTCCTGTGTCCGTCGATTTTTAAAAGGGCCTAAAATGGCCGTGTCGCCATGTCGCCCGTGTCGATTTCTACCCATGTAGAGGCACCAATATGACTAAGTAATTTACTAATGCACATCCCATGGCATAAGGGTCCTAAACAGGCACTGATGTAATATATAATAGTCTATTTGTTGGGGTTTTGACCA
Source organism: Harmothoe impar (assembly GCA_947462335.1). Lineage (NCBI taxonomy): Eukaryota > Metazoa > Annelida > Polychaeta > Phyllodocida > Polynoidae > Harmothoe > Harmothoe impar. The sequence continues at coordinate 622 of CANHQG010000379.1, forward strand.
TGCGTCCTCCTGTGGTGTAGTTATAGAAGAATGCCCACCAGGGTTCTATTTCTCCACAAATTTGCGGAGGTCCGCACATTTGCGGAGGTCCGTAAATTTGCTTCCATAAATTTGCGGAGGTCCACAAATATATATGGAGCTCCGTATTTGTATGCTTAAGTACTGAAAAACGATTCCCATATATATTTGCGGACATCCATAAATATATGGAGAGTGTATTTACGGACCTCCGCAAATTTGCGGACCTCCGCATATTTGTGGAGAAACAGCATCCAGATGTGGTGTTGGCAACGTAAGCTGTAGCTGCCTCCCAGGTAGTAGGGCTGGATCCCGTTTCTCCACAAATTTGCGGAGCTCCGCAAATATATACGGATGTCCGCAAATATATACGGATGTCCGCAAATATATACGGAGGTCCGTATTTGTATGCTTAAGTACCAAAAAGGCATAATTTGCGGAGCTCCATAAATATATTTGCGGATGTCCGCAGATTTGCGGACGTCCGCAGATTTGTGGAGAAACACCATCCTGGGGGTATTTGATACTTATGGGGGAAGGGTGGGGGGGGGGGGGGGGGGGGGGTTGAGGACAGATATACATGATTGTACATTAACCATTCCAATTTCGACTTGCATGAGGCGTAAAAAGGGTGTTAGATTTCTCTAACACTGAGTGGTCATTTTATATCATCATAGGTTCATCTATCCCCTTCACCAATAACTTAGTTAGCCTAGTCATGTATTTGTAGTTACCCTAGTCCTTGTTATGTAAACCAATATAGTTAGCCTAGTCATCCATATCATAACATCATTATTTCCTGCTCTTACAGACCACTAGATGTGACTGCAGATGGGTCAAAAACGACCTGGCGACCTGGGCGGTTTTGGAGGCGACTTTCGACCTAAAGCAATAATATAAGCGACCTTGCGACTTTTGGAATAATTATACAATAGGTTAAGGGGTCCAAAAAAGCGACTTTGTGACCTGAACCTCTTAATTTCGGCGACTTTCCGACCTCAGGGGGGGACCCCTCTGCACCCCCCTAGATCTATACCCCAAGCCATTAGTGCACTATATAATACATGGCCATAGCCACCAACACATAACTTTACAATGTTTAACTCCCTATAAATATTGTGCAATCACCCCCTGTAGTTTTGCTTACAAACACAACCACCCACCGTAGGTGATGAGCTAACTATTCACTGTTCCTACAGTGATACTGATAGCCATAGACATTAGCCTAGGCTAGGGCTATGCATAGATGCTAGCAGCCAGGGGCGATGTCATTCGGGCAGTGGCATAATATCGATATGTTGTTAGCGATATACACACCTAGAGATGACACAGCCAACTAAATAACATATGAAATACTTGTTTCACATCACAAACTTTTCAAATACAGACATAAACGAAGGAGAGCCCCTACAGAGCTGCAAAATTTACTTACCAAAAGCCACAATCTCCCAACAATCCGACCTTCACCTTGGAGGTTTTCTCCTTCCGGGTCAGGGTCAGGCTACCAGCAGTGCTATGGAAGGCCGGTGCACCAGAGCTAAGTGTTTCGGATGTAGGCTATGGGGTGCTGTTGGTTCCTAAAAATAGTAAAATCCACATTTGGATATTGGGAAGTTGGTAATGGAAGTCACTGCTAAGGGAGGCACCCAGGTGACCCTCGTAGATGGGGAAGATGGGGGAATACGGGACACCTTTTATTTCTGCATCTTTTCAGAATTCCACAATTTTTTTTCTGTAGCAACCCTAAATCATTTGAAAACGGAAAATGAAATCTGATATATCACACAATGAAGAAAAGGATGTAGATCTATACCTTTATTCTAAAAATATTTTCGGAGTTTTATCACTTTGCATTCGGGGTAAACAATTCATCTTTCAGAGAAGAGTAGGAATAAATCGTCATTATTTCTTTACATAATCAAAGAAATAGCCTATAGTAGTAAATATGTTCAGATTTTTCTTAAACTTTCTCAATAAATTGCTCAGATCATTTGCCCATGAATGAAAGTAATTTTGATATGGGTTTCCGTGCATAAATTGAGGGTTTTGGCTCTTTGAAATAATAAAGTAATGGAAAAATGGACTAGCCTAATTCAAATCTTTGAAGCATTGCATTATGGGTTAATTCCCAACAATCTGCATATAAAATGATCTTGTCATGTAGGTTTGAATATATTCAAATATTTCATTCACTTTTAGGCCATATGCTCTTTTAGATGCCATTTATTACTTCATAAATGAAAGTTCCAGAAGAATCATAGAAAATACCCAAAATACCTATAATTATTATGTCAAAATATAAAAGTGCTCTAAAATGCTCAATTTTTCACAAAATCGTCCAAAAATTTGTTTGAGTATAGAAAATAGTTTTGAGCATATGCCTACCAAAAATGGGAATATTCTGACCTATTTAAGCTACATGCGCAAGTAGTATTGTATGTATCGGAACGGGACTATAGTTAAGTACTGTTTATTACTCAATCGACCTGCAGCCAATCAGAGGCCTCCCTTTTGGCGGGAAATTCAAAAGCAGCCAATGAGAGGCCTCCCTTTTGGCGGGAAATTCAAATAGGTCACGTGACCGGAAGTGACCTACTTCCGGTCACGTGACCTTTGGGCGGGAAATTCAAATAGGTCACGTGACCGGAAGTGACCTACTTAAGAGGGTCACGTGACCACCATGTTGGCGGGAAATTCAAATAGGTCACGTGACGGGAAGTGACCTACTTAAGGGGGTCACGTGACTACTAGGTTGGCTTTCAAAATAAGTCACTTGAGATTTTGATGGATAAATAAATTTAAAAAAAGAAAAAAAAAGCAAGCTGAAAAAGCTTGCTAAAAAATAATTTAAAAATACAGCTCTTTTTTTCTAGGAGGGGGGGAGAGGGGCACTCTGGGGGGCACTCTTTAAGATGCATGGGGGGGGGGAGGGGGGGAGGGGGGGAGGGGCAGGGTTTTTTAAGAGTGAGACTCGCTTCTCTGCCCTCTCTAAAAGAGAGGGCAGAGAGGCGAGTCTACTTACAATGAAAGGTATCATGATTGCGTTTATGATGATGTGCATCATGATGTGACTATCTTACAACCCTATGAGAAATAAGCAAGACATGGGCGTACTTACACGGGCTATTTGTAAACTAATGAATGTGACTTCTTCGTTAAAATCAGTATCTACAACTCTTTTAAGCCTAAGGCTTTTTCTTGAGTTTATTCTTTTGTTCAATTTCGGGCCCACCTCAAAAGAGGAATAGGCCCTCTGTAGCACTTGTCGCTTGCTCATCAATCAGAGCCGGGGTGTAGAAGGCCCCTGCCCTGTCGGGTACGTTCTCCCTCTGGTACGTTTTTGGTTAGTTTGGAGCTCTCAGTCGACTGTCTTATCCACCTTAAAAAAACCAGACTTTCGGTGTCTCATGATAAAACTGGTGCCTTATACTAAGTGCTGGATTACTTTCTCATTTTTTTAGTGTTCTATCCGATGCTTATTTAATTTTTGCACTGATAAAAACGGTTAGCTTGTACAAACACGCGGTCTATTTAAGTGTTAAGTGTAGAAAATGAACAGAACAGTGCACAGAAAATAGAGCTACCGACTACATTTCGCCCAGTCACTCAGCGGAGAACAAAAGAACTACTGACGTAGTGTACCCGCTATTCCGACAGTTGGCGCCACCGTTATACTTTTCCCGCGTGCGACATGAAGCCCTGGGGCGGGTACTGGCTGTTTTGGTTGTAGGTACCGAAACATAAAAAACTACAGCCAGCCCAATGTCATGGTGAGACAGCTCTCTTATTTTTACCTTGAGTAGCGTCCGTAGGGCCTATGACAAAACCTAGTCCCGTACACTGAGCAGCTTGAGGTCTGAAGGCTCATACAGAAAAATGTGTGGGTGTGTGGGTGTGTGGGTGTGTGGGTTGCTTTACGCCTTAGTTAACAGCTATGGTCATTTCAAGAGCGGTGATGGTGATCGAATCTATTGGCCCTTTTACCGAGACAAGGGTTCTTTTACATCCCACACTACATAGCAGAGAGACGTCTAGCAGCCCCTAGAGGCCCCGCAGGGGGCTCGAGAGGTGCCGTGGAGAAGAGCAGATATCTACGAGAGGCCACGCCAACAACCAAATTCTATCTTTATCCCGCGAGAAAAGGAGATAAGGGTCAAGGTTATGAACTATCAAAAGATTTTAGAGTAAATTAAGTTATGAGATATTAATATAATGTACATATCTAGGGCCCGATATAGGGCCTCTGCAGATCCCCCTTCAGGGCCCCGATCCATGAGGCCTTAGAAACGGAGCTGGGTCATGTAACCAAGGGAGATCAGCAGTTGTTGATGTCGGCGCTGCCGATAACGCTGGTAAATGACCGTTTTACTCATGTTTAGAGTCAGAATAGCTTGAGTATTACTTGAATATCGAAGAGTAGAGGTCAAATTACCCCAGACAAGGTGTTTCCATCTAGAAATTCTCGACAGTATTTCCGAAAATTGCAAATATTGGTCCCAGCCCCACGGGGCCCCATACCGAGTATTAAAAGTTTGAGATGCAACTTTCATTCATGCTGTTGACCAATCAGGGGGCTCTGTTTTTACGACCTTGACTACATAGTAAAAGTGATTGACAACGTCAGATATCACTTGACGACGTCAAATATCGATCTGATATTTGATCCCTTGATATTTGATTCAAAACCCACATCGAGTGGGATAAAGCCTTTTATCATCTTTTGATTGTGAGGCATACACTTTTCTTACACACAACAGCTGTCATCTATCAAGGGGCTCTGGATAGGGGGTCCCCATGTCGAATGTCGATCTTAGAAAATGACCATGTCACATGACAATGTCACTTAATAATGTTCATATCCCATGTCGATTTTAAGAAATGTTCATGTCACCTGTCACTATGATTTTTTGGGCCTCATGTCACTTGTCATTAGACCTCATGTCGTTTGTCGATTATAAGAAATGGTCATGTCACCATATCGAATTTAGCGGTCCACACCCATTATCAAGTGTCAGGGCATGTTGGCTGCTTGAACACGTAGTCTGTCATCACCCTTGTTTCTGTGCCTTATCTAAACAGGCAATTAGTGGCCGCTAGCCGAGAGTACCTCCCTGGTCGCCTCTCCCGAATCTGCTAGACGTCTCACTGATAGGAGTGTGTGGGTGTGTGGGTCTGTGTGTGTCTGTTCGGTCTGTGTGTGCACGCGTCTTGCACTCTAGTCTTGCGGACCACTGTTAAGCCTGTGGTTGGAGAGCGCGACATAGCCGCTTGCTACACTCTCTAAACAGAGGTCCGCAAGACTAGGCCGGATCGCGCTCTTGCTTAAAGGTGCACCTCAACTCAGTGCGCCTTTAACAGCCGCCCCAAATAGGTGAAGTTCTTGACGCGGCACAGCGCCTCCCACCAGTAGCCAATCAGCGCGCCGAACGCCGGACACACCTCCACCGTGTGAGCCTCTAAGTAGGTCACACGAATCATACTAAGATGCCGATCTCTTCTGTCGGTTCGTCGCGGTGGCCGTGAGTGATCGCACGGTCGCCAAGATTCACTGCCTTGTTTGGCAGAGGGGGGGGCTGATTACCCCCCGTCGGATGAATTGCGGCGAAACCATAATCAATTTTTCGCTGTTTTAGATAAAAGAGATCCAGAGCTATCCGCTCGTCCAAGAATTATTTTTCTATCAGCCCGGGATCACCCTCAAATTAAGGCCTAAAGTCCAAAAACCCAAAATTTTTTCCCTATGGGATTTCAGTGTCTAAGCGTTTTTTGCAGCCCCAAGGAGCAGCTCACGGGCTCGAACCCTGTAAACGCTTTGACGCGCTTTCGTCGCCTTAGGCGACGTAGACCTACCCTATTTTTTTTTGGACCATGTTATCTGAACACGGATTATTTTTTTGTTTGGCCCAATGAGCTCACAGCTAGACTAGATACCTCATGTTTTGGATTGGAGAAATCAGCAGAGCAATAAAAAGCGCGGTGAGGCTAGTGTGGCCCCTGTGAGTTGTAAAATTGGTGCTAAATGTGGTAACCAGGCGGATGCTGAGTTCATTGATATTGTCCGTTAATGATACTTAAGGTGGGTGTTGTCTAAAGTTTTAATTGATATTACCAATGTGGCCAATAATGACTTCACAGTTGGGGCCCTCGCCCGCAGGTCCCAGATTCAGGGTATTCTTTGTTTATTGTGTGGCCCCTAAAGAGGGGCCGACTAACTCTTTAGAGTTAGTTAGATGCTGCCACTGTGCTATGCAACAGCAGCTATTAATTACGCTTCATGTTGGGCGGCATGGATCACTTGATGGGTGATACCTCAAAGCTCAAACACGGCAGAGCCGTGTGTGGCATGCGAGGACCAGTGGGTCAGGGGTGATCCGTTGCAAACAGAATGCTGATCCGTGTGAGGTTCTGACTTTCTATAGTTTTTTATAAAGCCTTAGATATGGTGTGGTATTTTTCATCTCGCTATAGTTTAGTTGGTATTTAAGGAAACCGCCTCATTTCTATCAGAAATACACAATATTGAATTGTTTTTTATATTTTAATATATTAGAAGCGCGCTTTGTTGCCTATGTAGCTCATTATGCGTTGAAATGTTCGCGAGCATCGTAGGAATGTACAAAACCCCTATTGTGGCACCATCTGACGAAAGAGCGGAGAACTATACTAGCGCGTTTCGTTATTCACATCTTTTGACAGGGACTTGGTTGGTGGCTTTACGCCCTAATTAACAGCTGAAGTCATTTCAAGGGGGGTGATAGTGATCGAATCTATGGATACCTGAAGGTGGAAAGCACACACCCTACACTTTTACCGAGGCAATGGTGGTGCTGCTCAAAGGGTGTGGCGAGCTAGACTGGAGGATGTAATAACTAAGCAGCAGAAGGACCAAAAAGACAATCTCGTAGTAGTAGGTCTACTTAGATCTTGAGTAGCCGCCCTTGTGGTTATAATTACTTAGACTAGTTGGCTCTGCCAGCCTGGTCAAGTGAAAATTGGTAAGGAGACTATGAACTAAGCTAACATCTCATAAGTATTAGTTACCACCCCCTCACACCCGTTTAACAACGGATTCAGGGTCTAATTATGGAGACCCTAGAGTAAGATTAACAATATATCCCAATGTCTGTAGTAGACATTTACGACATGCAACCTGCCCCCTAGAAGGGATAGATCTGACCACAAGTCCGCAATATGGGACTCCCCCTCTGAGAGTATCAAGGTTTGCGTATAGTCTCTTGCAGGTTAATCTGTTATCTACCCCTTTGTCGACTTCGCCAAAATCCTGGGAGATTCACTTTAAACCTAAGGTCTACCCTTTTTATTCTTTGTTTATTGTGTGGCCCCTAAAGAGGGGCCGCGGTGTTGATTAATTACACCACATGTTAAGCAACATGAGATCAAACCTTCCTCAAAAGCGACAAGGCTCAGAGTCCTGTTGGACGGGAACCCTGTGTGGCATTTGAAGACGAATGGTTGAGTGATCTGTTGCAGATGCCGTTCCGTGAGAAGTTCTGACTTTATATAGCTTTTATATCGCTTTAGATATGGTGTAGTATTTTCAATCTCACTATAGTTTAGTTGATATTTCAAAGAATCTGCCTCATTCTATCAGAAATACACAGCGTTGACATGTTTCTTATATTCAATATATTAGAAGTGTGCTTTGTTGCTTATTATAGGTCATTATGCGTTTAAAATGTTCGCGAGTATCGTGGAAATGTACAAAAACCCTATTGTGGCGTCATCTGACGAAAAGAGCGGAGAACTACACTAGAGCATGTAATGGCCAGACCAGCAGGCGGCAGCAGAGTGGTCAAAAGACAATCTCGTAGTAGTAGGTCTACTTGCATGTTGAGTAGCCACCCTTGTGGTTGTAATTACCTTGACCACAGGTCCGCAATATGGAGCTCCCCCTCTGAGAGTATCAAGGTTTGCGTATAGTCTCCTGCAGTTTAATCTGTTATCTCCTCCTTTGTCGACCTCGCCAAAATCCTGGGAGATTCACTTTAAACCTAAGTCCTACCCTTTTTTATTCTTTGTTTATTGTGTGGCCCCTAAAGAGGGGCCGCGGTGTTGATTAATTACACCACATGTTAAGCAGCATGAGATCAAACCTCCTCAAAAGCGTCAAGGCTCAAAGTCCTGTTGGACGGGAACCCTGTGTTGCTTTCGAGGACGAATGGTTGAGTGATCCTACCGATCCGTCAGAGGTTCTGACTTTATATAGCTTTTATATCGCTTTAGATATGGTGTAGTATTTTCAATCTCACTATAGTTTAGTTGATATTTCAAAGAATCTGCCTCATTCTATCAGAAATACACAACGTTGACATGTTTCTTATATTCAATATATTAGAAGTGTGCTTTGTTGCTTATTATAGGTCATTATGCGTTTAAAATGTTCGCGAGTATCGTGGAAATGTACAAAAACCCTATTGTGGCGTCATCTGACGAAAAGAGCGGAGAACTATACTAGAGCATGTAATCGCCAGACTAGCAGGCGGCGGCAGAGTGGTCAAAAGACAATCTCGTAGTAGTAGGTCTACTTGCATGTTGAGTAGCCGCCCTTGTGGTTGTAATTACCTAGCCTAGTTGACCCTGCCGGCCTGGTCAAGTGAAATTAGTAAGGAGACCACCCATTAACGTGCTCCACAGTCTTTAGACAGTTAAGACTATAGTCAAGACTGGAGAATTTGGCGAGACGCCCCTCTGGGAGGTCATAATCCTCAATGTTAGGTGTTAGCTCATTAACATCAGATACCATATTAACAACCCATTTAAATGTTCATTTTAATAGCAACTCACCCTATTCTGACAAAATCCTATTAGCAGGTAACCTCTGTGTAAACCATACTGCAAACATCTGCTACTTCCAGCGTCTGCCTCGTGACTGATAGTGTACAACAAGACGAAGTGGGCAGAGATTAGAAAAAATGAAGCTCTTTATATAGCCGAGAGAGCAGCTAATCTGGATGTTCTAAGCTTGTTTTCACCTAGAGCTCCAATCCTCTTCCAGAGAGAATCAAATCGCTTTTCACCTGAACCCTTCCACCCCTAATCCATCAGCATGAAAAGAGAATTAACGAGTGTAACGTGCGCTACATGTATATGGGATTATAGCTGGTGAAGAGATAAAGCCGAGTCACCTGTGTATACAAAGACTACAGGGGGTGATTAACGACAGGTGTGACGCGCCAGCCCGTGAACGGATTAAGCCAAAAAAAAATAAAAAGGTATGTTTCAGGTAACATGGGCAGAAAGACTGGAGTCGGTAGGTCGGATTTTTATTTTATTTTATTTTATTTTTTTAACATGAAAGCACTAGCCATCCTCCGTGGAAATTCTAAAAATGACCCAAAAAGTATAAAAATATGAAATTTTCTTCAAACTTGCTTAAAAAAAAACGTAGAGTCGACCCTGTTTTGCTAGGGTCGGTCGGGTGACCTGAAACAAACCTTTTTTTTTATTTAGCCTTATCTTTCAAGCTGACGCTTAAATTCAACTAGCCAGCCGCCGTCCACACCACTCACTGCGACAAGAGGAGGTGCTGTTGTTTTACACTTGAGTCGCTTACCACATGGTCTCTACCTCACAGACAGACACGCGCCCCCTGTAGCTTTTTTTTGTTTTTTTTTGTATACACACGCTAATCTCATAACCCCCTTATCCGTTATACAGGTAACGAGTATTCTCTTTTAAAATAGCTGCCAGTCAGCTTAGCTCTAGAAGCAAGAAGGCGTGTATAGGTGCCTTATAAGTCGGCAGGGGGTAAATACTAGTGAAAAAGGAAGGCAGGTGTGCAAGTAGCTTTTCTAACAGACACGTGTGTGCACTAAGCTGCTTAAGTCTAAACCCTCCCGCAGTAGTCAGGTGGCATGTGAAAACTTACTTAACTGATCTCTTACATTGAGTAGAGTCTCTGTGCTGAGAGAGCCTTTTCAGCCGTTTAAGAGGATTAACTAGGACAGGGTACATAAGGAGTGAAACGCCGAATAGCGGCTACTCAGTCTCGTGCAGCACAAGCAGCAGCATCTAGCAGCGGCTTCAGCAGCAGCTGCACGTGCAGCACAAGCAGCTGGCAGCGACTTCAGCAGCACAAGCAGCACGAGCAGCACAAGCCGTAGCATTTGTCAGCAGCATCCGTGACATCGTCAGCAGCAGCCCCCATGACCTTGTCAGCAGCACAAGCAGCCAGCAGCTGCTGGCAGCTGCTTCAGCAGCTGCTGGCAGCTGCTGCACGAGCAGTAGCACAAGCAGTAGCATCTGTCAGCAGCAGCAGCAGCAGCACAAGCAGCCAGCAGCTGCTGCATGAGCAGCACAAGCAGCACAAGCAGCAGCACCGACAGCAGCAGCAGCAGCAGCAGCGGTGTGGACCACTAAAGTCGAGATGAAGCCTAGTGACATTTGACATGAAGCTTGAAAAACACAGTGACAGGTGACATGAGCAATTCTTAAAATCGACATGAGATATGAGCATAATTAAGCGACATCGACATGCGCCATGGCTATTTTTTAAGACAAACATCATATGTCATAGCCTCCTCATCCAAACCTCCACTAGTAGTGCTCTATAAGCGCAAGCTGTAAACCCTCTCCTCCCCTCGTGCACACAGGCGAATTATCAGAGTCAGCCAATGGTGTCAATACCCCTCTCATACAAGGGTCGGGCGCTGCTGGACTATAATAGATGAGTCAAGGACCGTTCTACTGAGGGTCAGGCAGGCTAAGTCGGACATTCAATGACAGGTAGGTCTTTGACAACCTTGCTTGAAAGTCTGGACAGCATTGACAGACTGGGGCATAAGGATCTCGCATGGTCAGACTTTCAAGCAAGTTTTGCTAAAGTCGCGTTATTGAATGTCCGACCTAGCCTGACCCACAGTAGAACGGTCCTTGACCCGTCTATTATAGTCCAGCAGTGCCCGACCCTTGGCTGAGAGCAGTTTAAGCGCCATTGGGTGTCTCTGATATTTGCCTCTGTGTAAGATGAGAAAAAAAGTCTGTTGAAAGACTATATTTCAAGCCAGAAAACTGTAATTAGCTTTCCAAGTTGTTTATTTAACAATATCTTAGCCTAGCAAGCAGCTGTCAGATGTCATCTAAGAAAAAAATGTGAGCTGTTAATAGATTCAAGAGAAATTAGTTTACAAATAGCCCGTGTAAGTACGCCCATGTCTTGCTTATTTCTCATAGGGTTGTAAGATAGTCACATCATGATGCACATCATCATAAACGCAATCATGATACCTTTCATTGTAAGTAGACTCGCCTCTCTGCCCTCTCTTTTAGAGAGGGCAGAGAAGCGAGTCTCACTCTTAAAAAACCCTGCCCCTCCCCCCCTCCCCCCCTCCCCCCCCCCCATGCATCTTAAAGAGTGCCCCCCAGAGTGCCCCTCTCCCCCCCTCCTAGAAAAAAAGAGCCGTATTTTTAAATTATTTTTTAGCAAGCTTTTTCAGCTTGCTTTTTTTTTCTTTTTTTAAATTTATTTATCCATCAAAATCTCAAGTGACTTATTTTGAAAGCCAACCTAGTAGTCACGTGACCCCCTTAAGTAGGTCACTTCCCGTCACGTGACCTATTTGAATTTCCCGCCAACATGGTGGTCACGTGACCCTCTTAAGTAGGTCACTTCCGGTCACGTGACCTATTTGAATTTCCCGCCCAAAGGTCACGTGACCGGAAGTAGGTCACTTCCGGTCACGTGACCTATTTGAATTTCCCGCCAAAAGGGAGGCCTCTCATTGGCTGCTTTTGAATTTCCCGCCAAAAGGGAGGCCTCTGATTGGCTGCAGGTCGATTGAGTAATAAACAGTACTTAACTATAGTCCCGTTCCGATACATACAATACTACTTGCGCAGAAAGGTGCTCAGTAGTCCATTCTGCAATGGTCGCGACCCACCTTAAGTAAAAATCCTCTTTTAATATAATTGTATCAAAGAAAAATTTCCTCAAAGTCCCTAAGATACAATATGATGTTAAAACTAACCTTGGAATTTCTTGCATTTTTATATCTCCATTTTGGAAAATGGCCACCCCACAAACCATGACCATGTACAAATTGAAAACATGAAAAACATCACAAAAAAACTAAGTTTCTTTAGATATGTTGAAAAAAAGTAGTGTGTGCAAATCCCTTCTTTTGTGTGGAAGGTTTGAATAAGGTTAATGACTTAAATATTTTGTAGAAAAAAACATATATTCAAATTACCATAGGGATTGCCTTTGGCCCGTATTACCCCTAGGGATGTCATTGCTATAGAATTTTATAGGTTATCAGGTATTCACTATTTTGGTGTTGATATATCGGTATATCAGTTATTAGGTATAATAACACGGGACGGATTTATTGATTTGTCTATTATTTATTTGATTTGTGATTCAAAATGACTGCATTAACAAAGTGAATAAGAATACATAGATGGGAAGGAGAAAGGATCGAGGCCCCTGACTGTTTTTTAAAGAAATATTTTATATTTCTTGTATCAGACCCTAGAATGTTCATTAAATTTTTACCATCATCCACTATGTTTAATATGGGTTAGAATACCATAGCTCAGCCTCTAATAGGGATATTTGAAAAATTCTTTCACTGTTAGAAATCTAAGATTCAGGGGGTATCGATGCACATGGTTTCGATACCTATTATCGGTTATCTTACAACATGTTGATATATCGATACCTATGATACCAATGACATCCTTAATTACCGCACATAAAAATGGGGTTGGGGTAATACGGAACACCACACTAATAGTGGTGTCGATTCCTAGACACTTCACAGAAAATAACCAAACCATATTTAAATTTATAAACTATTGGGTGCTTTATCCTTTAACTGGCTAGACCAAAAAGAAACTTGCTCAATGGATTTCGCGCACCTTATTTTCGGAAATGGATTTTTTTTTTTTTTTTCTAATTGTCAATGGATTTCGCTCGCCTCATTTTTTCAAAAATCAAGTTTTTTTCCTCTATGAAACTTTTTCTCATGATTCCCACAGATCAACCAAATTTAATATTTTTTGCCGTGAGTTCCCTTAAAACTTTCGTTCCCTTAAAAATTCCATGACCAAAATCCATTGACAAAAAAAGATTTGCTCGCTCGCACCATTTTTTCAGAAGTGAAATCCATTGACAAACTTATTTTTTTGGTGTGGCCAAATCACTGAGAATATGGGCAACTAATTACTAGTTTAAAGACTTATAACATCCATTAACCTTCTCAGCCAAATTCTATCTACATCTGCCCTAAATAACCCGTTCAAAGCTGGCACCCAGTCAGAGCTGGAACCCGGAGGGGGGACCAAAAAAAATTGGACCCCTCCTAAAAAATTGCACCCCTTTTTAGCGAAAAAGCCTGTGTTAGCTCAACTTGTCTGAGGGGCGACCATTGTTGTTAAAAAATAATCACTCCCTAAGGTATGGTGAGCTTGTGCAATTTAGTTCATAATTTCACCACTAGGTGTCCTCGCAGCGTTCCCCTGGATTCTTTCACCCTGCTCCGATGTTTTGGGCAGCTCAGATGTATTGCTTTCATCATGTGCCATAGTGAAGTGACATTGTAAGTTAAAGGAGGCAGTTGGTTTGGTACATCATTTGACTGTTTTATCTTTCGAAGACATTAAATACGCATCCCAAATGCCAGAAACCCTCTTTGAATGCCTATTTAATCAAATGTTATAACAGGGTTCCCACAAAAATATCAGATTGAAATTCCATGACATTTCCATGACATTCCATGTCAAAAATCTCAATTTTCCATGACATTTATAACATTTTTGTGGGGGTCTGGGGGCTTGGCACCCGAGAAAATGTCTAAAATCAACAAAGCAAAATGGAGATTTCTAGGAGATTTTGTGATTTTAATTCCATTATTTTTATTTTCCATGACATTCCATGACACATGACAAATTTTTACAAAATTCCATGACATTCCATGACTTTCCAGACAGCTTTCAAATTCCATGACATTCCATGACTTTCCATGACGTGTGGGAACCCTGTTATAAGGAAACAAGTAAGGATAAGATTAAGATACTTTAAAGAGGTCTCAACCTAATTCATAAGTTCTTAAAAGAATATAGGCACTTAGGCTATATCATATGGAATATGGTATAGCCTAACATTGCTTGATACGTATACTACTGTGTAGAACTAGCTTTCAACCTCGGCGTCCGCTTAGGCCTAGCCACACAGCTATGTGTAGAACATACTCATAACATCTGATCAAAAGGTGGCTGACTGTAACAGTATGGCTGCGCTATTTTCCCACTAAATAGATGATTCGCATATCGGACAAGAAACTTTAAAAGTATGCTTGGGATCACTATACATGCAAATTACTTTTATTATAATCAAATAAAGAAATTTAAATGTTTCTCTTATTTATCAAAACTAAGAGATATCCTGATGACCTAGATAACATTCTGAGCGGTCTGCCATGATATATGGATCACAGAAACACTATTCCATTTGAATGACATATTTTATTTGTAAACATGAGTATGTAACAACTATTGATAACAATACTAGGCCCAGTGTATTCAGAAGTAACTCAGGTCCTGCACGTACATACTAAATGTTAACAGCTAAACTTTTATGATGTACAAAATAGAATTATGATGGATGGCAATAAACAAGAACGGATTCTAAAAATAATTATAACATTTTTAACATGGTTTTGGCAACATTATATTACAGTATAATTTTGTTTGATCTATACATTTTGTATTGCCACGTTTTACAATTCAAGCAAGCGATTATACGTGTACTTATACTTACTAATTTGAAATAAATAAACATGTTTACAAGCAATTGGTATTAACACAGGCATTTCCTGACAAATCAAACATGCATACGCCTAATTATTACTGACATTTAAAGATGTAAAGTAACAAACGAAATAAATGACAGTTGATCAGTTCCGCTGATATTATATTATTAGTTCTAGCTCGTCCCAGAAGCTGATTCTAGACACATGTTGCAGGTAGTTGTTGGGCGGGCCTCACCGTTCCTTCACGCGGCTCTCATAGGCACTTTGTAGCGGTACCCGGGGGAAAGACTGTCAACCAAAGTAGAAACACACGTAAGTACATATGCTATGGTGCCAAAATTCATGAAAATTACTACTGGCATTACCGTAAAATTCCTGAGTAAAACCAGTATTGAGGAATCCTAGGTTCGTCTGGTTTCAACTACTTTCACCATGATTGTTAGTTATAAACCTCTCCTATAGCAGGGGAGATCCGCGTATGACCCACGAGTTCAACGTGGGTATTTTTTATGGTGTATTTTAATTAAAATGGCATCCCTGCTTTTACATGGTGCTCGAGTAGATGACAACTACTTACCCCGAGTAGGTTCCTGGGGATGTAGCCCTCCCGGTCACCGCTCCGCGCCCACCACCAGTCCTTCTCCTGGTCGTCACCCTTACGGAGCACCATCACATTATTACCGTCCCGGAAACTCAGCTCATCAGGATTCTGTGCTTTGTAGTCAAATACTGCATACACCACTCCTTTGTTCACTATCCCCAACTTCTCTTGGATACCTGAAATATATCAATAAATACTAGTTTCATAATCGATTCATGACCGTGATGCATCTACCTCTGCAATGTTTAAAGAGTCAATGAACCGGTAATATATTTTTATAACATGACAACTTTTCAACAAATATTTCTTCTATGATTTACTTAGTTTTTAAACTTTATTTTATATTTGAACAATTATTCAAAGTGAAACTGGGGTGGACCTATATACTATAGGAAGTCCACAAATGATCTCTAACATGAATAATCGTTTGACGTCCATAGACTCTATTAGCAAGAAATAATGATACAAATGTAGTTGCATTTGGCTCCTGCTTGTAATACAATACATTTATACAACCACATACCAACCAGTCCACAGGTACTCGATGGTTCTTAATAGTGGTGTCAACTAGACAATAACCAGGCCGTTGTACTTACTGTAGAGGTATTCTGAGCAGCCGTCATAGCCGTCCTCGTCCTCCTCACACTTCTCTGCAGCTGTCTCCTGGTCTGAGATGGTTGTAGCGAAAATACAGGCGCCATGTTCCACTAGCAGCTTCACCATGGCCAGGTTGTTACACGACGCAGCACAGTGCAGCGGGGTCCTGGACACAAGACAACACCACTTAGTACAGCTGCTAAATACAGTGTCATACACATTAACAGGCGCACACACCTGCAGCACACACCTCTTTATGGTGCAATATCATACTAAAAATAACCAGATATTTTCGTTTCAGGGGCCGGGAGGGGCACAATAAAACTATTAATTACTAGAAATGTGTCTACTAGTATATATCAAGCTCACTGTGAGCTTTAATACTATGTTAGATATATAGTACTTTATTACCGGTTATTTTACATTATATTGAATATCCTGTTTGGCATTTATTTAGGCCAGATTTATACATTCATATAATTGGTTGCCCGCACAACCGTATACATATCAGATAGGTGTATTATGGTGAGGAAAGAGTGCTTTCCGACTTACCATCCATCACTGTCAGGTGCGTTGACATTACAACCAAACTCAGTCAGGAACTTGACAATGTCGTAGTGACCAGCACAGATGGCATTGTGCAGTGCCGTAATACCTTCGTCATTTGCTGCGCTGGGATCGGACACCTACAAATAACAATATGGGGTGTTTGTTATTTCCTTTATTTAGACAGATAAAGCAGTAAGGTGGCGTACCGTCGCCATATGGCGCCGTGGCAGCCTCCACTTGGCGGAGCCTGTACTACCAATACAATAGAGGCGCTCATACAAGACCCTCATACAAGACCCGCTCTATATACAAGACCCGCTCTATATAAGCCCAGAGTGCTGGTCCTCGCTCAGCTACGAATGTTACTCCAGGGGCAGCAAGCGTTTCACCTTTAAGGGAGATTTCAAGACCCCTCTACCCCCAACTTGGCTCTCTGTTGAAACCGGGGTTCATTCCAATACAGTATTCTTTAAATTAAAACATTTACATGCACATGCTATACCTAGAAAGGACATGGGAGTACCTCAAATTCTCGCGTATGACCCGCGGCGAACCAAACAGACCTACATGTTTCTCAAAGTTTACTACATTACTTTAGTAGCCCAAGGCAGACCCTATTTTCGGGTGATATGCCTTTCTCAAAGGCTAGGTGCTAGGTAATAGGTGAGTATTTGCGATATTTGCTAGATACAGGAGTGACGGCCTTACCTCTGTTGCTGTTCTCTTTACCAGTTCCAGCTCTCCCTCCAGCGAGGCATCTAGTAAAAGTGCAAGTGGGTCAAAACTGACCCGTCTAGATGATGAAGAGGACCCCTTCGTTTTAAGATTGGTCTTCTTGCGTCTGATCACTACTGGTTTAGATTCCACGGCCGGGGCAGCGCTTACATTGGGTGAAAGCGTCTCTCCGTCACCGTGTGGGGTATTGTAAGGGGAAACGGGCGGTGCCGTTTGTCCCTTTAGATCCTCAGAGAAGGCAGTATCGTTGTTGTAACTGTTCTGTATAGTATCCACACGTACCACATTGTCCTGTGATGGTGCTGAATGACCTTTATCAGACATATATTGAGCTTTGGGTGCTAGATGTGCTAAGTCGTCACTCTCACCTGACGACAGTCGTCGGCGCAGTGTCTTGGGCGCGTTAGCCTTATACCGTATGCGCTCTGCCTCCATTTCATGGTTAGCAGCGCGCTGGTAGGGTGGCAGGGCACTGTGTGAGGGACTAGTGGGAGGCCTGTTGTCGTCACCCACACCATCAGGCACCTTGGTGGGAGAGGTAGGCCGTAGCTGAGTGCCTCCGGGCGGCGAGCGGGGACCCATATCCGGCTCACCGGCCTCTGTCATGGCCCCCGGTGAGCCGCTCGTAGGACTACCTGGTTGCGTGCTCGATGCAACAGCAGGGGTGAAGTCCTTGTAAATCTGGTTCATAGTCTTTCTGTACTCGTCTAATGTGTTACTTCCCAGCTTACGCATATACGTGTTGGCGATGACACTCTTTGGTGCATACCTGTAGGGACGGGTTGCTGCTACTGTAGTGGTGGGCCCACTCATTAGCACAGACAGTGCTGAACTAACAGAGTTGGGAGATATCTCCCTTTTACTCTCTATTGACGGTTCTGGATATTGTAACACATCATTTGGACTTGCTGTGCTGTTCGATCCTTGGTTGCCTAAGCTGGTTGATTTTTGGTTCACCAGACTAGCACTGCTGTCTCCATTTGAGCCTAAGGCGTGGCGTTCCGAAAGTGTTACCTTTGTTGACTGTGAAATACCTATTTGTCCAGGTGTGTTGGGGCGGCCTTCACCTGTAGCGGTGGAGGTGAAGTTACCTGATGATATCGTTGCATTACCACTATTACCCGTAACTGGAGATGTGGGTGAATGCTTACTCAGGTTGTCTTGTAGGCTGGCCTGAGGGGAGGGGAGGTCGGCGGCTCGTTGGGGGTACATTGCTTGTTGTGGGCGACTGGTTGCAATCTGGTAGGGCATGGAGCCAGGCTTTGATGAGAGTTCTGAAGGTGGCACGGGGCTCGAAATGGTGGCTGGAGTCTGTGTATGACCTGGGGCGGCAGGCGTGTAGGTGGCTGGACGCCCACTGAAGGACGTGGAGGCTGAGGCTGGGGCACCAGTGATGAAGATCTCCCGCATGTCGTCCTGCTGATTGGAGTAAGACCCAGCAGCTATTGGCGTGGATGTCTTGGGGAACACTGCCCCCGGGGAGCTCACACTGCTGGTCAGGCTGGGACTGGACTGTGTGGACGGCGTGCCGCTTATGCTGCCTCTGTTGGCCAACATGGCAGTGCTGTACGTTGACCCGAACGGCCGTGCAGTGAAGTTACTCAAACTTGACGGAGGTTTGTACGCAGACGGTCCATACACCCCTCCTCGAGGTGGCACACTCTTGCCGCCATCAATCTTCTCTGATTTCTTGAGAACTTGTTCCATGACGGCGAAGGCAGTGGTGTGGCCCTTGGAGGGTTTATAGTCAGGCACTTTGTGCACCGTGTCCTTAGTGAGCAGCTCCTTGGCCGCCCTGCTGCCGGGGGAGCCCTGACTGTGTTTGGAGTAGTCGGGCAGTCCCTGGTTGGTGTCCACCTCCAGCTCCTGCTGCCCAGCTGTCTGCTGCTGGTATTGCTGGTTATTGTTGTTCTTCTCGAAGTGCTCATTGTCCATCTGCTGCTCCAAGTTACCGTTAGGCTCTGCGTCCAGCCGCTTCCCGTCCAGACCGAGCAGCTTGATGTTGGGCGGCAGGGTCTGGTACTTGGGGTCCTGCTTACTGATGCTGCTGTAGCCCTGCTGGTCAGACACCACGTCTCTAGACAAGCCATGCTTCATGTAAGGCTCCACTGCCGCTATATTAGCACTGAGCGGCCTGCTGAGCCCGATCTTGGCGTTCAGACTGCCGCCCCTGTGGCCCCCAATGCCGGCCTGCTGGTTGTGCTGCTCGTCATGCTGCTGCTGCTGTTGTTGCTGCTGCTGCAGGTTGCGGTTCTTCCGCAGGCGCTGTTGGAGTTCAGCAATGCGCACGTCCATACTCGACATCTCCTCCTTCCGTTGTACCATCACCTCCCGATGAGCGGCCAGCTTCGAGTTCTGAGCCTCGTTTAATTTGTTACGCACCTGCAATGAAAACATATATGCTTTTAATAAGACTTTACGAGGGATTATTAATAAGATACCAAAAGTAAGCTTATGAATACTGGCTATTTTAACCATTTCACCTAGAACAATACACAAAGGTTCTTAGTCTGAAAACAGCAATATTGAGTCCTACTACAGTAGGATATATTTTCATTGTTCTTCACACATTGGACCTGGCTTGCATAACATGTACACACCTATATAGGCCAAGCGTGATACGACTCAGGGTCCAATGAGTGGTGAACAGTAACTGTTCTTAAACCTATACAAATGTAACCAGATTAGTGACGCAAATGGAGGATTGATCTGTAGGCCTAGTTTCTATTATATGTGTGAATTTAATGGTAAATTCATACCATAAGTTCCTTGCGCAACTTGTCCAGTTCGAGAAAGGCAGGCGAGCTGTTTCTGTTGTCGCCCGGCGGTAGACCATTGATGCGCCCATTGCGAAGCTCCTCCAGCTGTTTGGTGAGTTCCTCTACCTTGGTGACAGCCATTGACAGCTCCTTCTCCTTTTCATTGAAAAGGCTCTTGATCATTTCCAACTCCGCAGCTGTCAGAGAGATAATACCATACGGTTAAAACAATTCATCAATTTTGATTTTATTCTGAAACGTTTAATGCCATGTACATAGTTTGTTTCTAATTGATTAATACAAATCATGGCAGTAGTTTATGCTTAGGTCTTTATGTAGTTTATGCTTAGGTCTTTATGAAGCGATTATTTTTACGTATTAAAGTTCACTCTGAGCAAGACCGCGGGACCAGACACTGATTTATTTTTCCTCCTTTTTAGGGCATTTATCGGGCATTATTCCGTACTGGCATTACACAAATCAAGCATACAGTAAAAGTTGTCTCCTCCCATCACACATTCCATGGGCGGGCCCAGGAAATTGGAAACGGGGTAGGATCGAAATACCCAGAGAGAATTTTCTTTATCAAAAAGCGGGTGGGGGCCGAATTTCTATCCCCCCCTAGGTCACATCCCGGAACGTGTTGGGGCTTGGGACATCATAACTAGTATACGCCCTGTATCTGTGTATTATATGCATGCACATTTAGCATGCATGTAATCCCTGATGTAATTGCAATTCTAGATTCCTGTTTTACTGAGACTGGTACAACCGGGAGACTACTGCGCGTTTTGCTGTGCTGAAGGGCCCATGTATTAGATGCTGGTTATCCAGGCCTTAGGACCTCCTTTTAGGACACTACGTACATAATTTATGTTAGCTGTTACTCCCTAAGCCCACTCCAACCCCTTACCCATGTCCCTATGCCGACTTACTCAGGTTATTGTTGTTGCCCTTGTGCTCGCTGACTTGACCTCGGAGTGCACGCAGTTTCTTGAGTTTGAGTTCCTGTGATTCTACCTTCTCGCGTAGCTTCCTGAGTCGCTCGTTCTCTGCAGCGATCTGCTCGTGTCTGAGCTCCTGCTGCTTGAGGAAGCGGAGGCGCTGCTCCTTGGCCACCAGCTGCTGCTGCTGCGCCTCTATCTGCTGCTGCTGCCGCGCCGCCATCTCCTGCAGCTCCGACAGCGTCAGGTCCACCCCGTGCGGCAACTGAAACACACACAATGACACATTATACAGCCATCAGTTATACTGGGACACACATATACAGCCATCAGTTATACTGCAACACACTCATACAGTGGCGCTGAGCCATCAGTTAGTTATAGAGCATGCTGACAACACCACGCCACATACACGCAATTAGAGCCCAGGACGCATATACATGTACGATGATTTTAATGACATTTAAGTGCAATGTAGTTCCAAAATCGTGGGTATTTATGCTTTCCTAGCCTAAAGAGATTTACAATTTAGAGATTCTAGTATTTAGGGCGGCATACTAATTTGATGCATTATGCCCTTCATCGTCATTCAATCATCATGGGGTTGATACACCCCCAAGGGTCGGTATGATGCATGCATATAGTGTGGCGGTTTTACCATCCAGGGCTGGTTCCATGCATCATGACGACGAAGAGCATAGCACACTAAATCATTATATTGCACATAAATGGTTTGGCACTTACATGGTTATCAACCACGTATATTTATCATAAAGAACAGTTTCTCAACGCCGCGCATGTAACACCTTACAATCTACTAATGAAAATAATAGTATATGTCGTACATAATAGAGAGAAGGAGAAAGAAAAAAGAAAAAAAAAGACTGAAAGAGAGAGGGGAGGGGGAATCTGACCATTCCTGGAAGTCAAACCTAGCCCTTTGTTTGGCGAAAGCTGGCCCATCCTAACGCTCAAACCTTGTGCTTTCCTGTACCAAAGGCTGGTCCTTTCTCATATCCAAACCAGGCACTTTGTCATCCCGAAACCTGGCCTGTCCCAAAGCTGGATCCTTCTGGTGCCTTAACCTGGCCCTTTCCCATGCTTAATTAAAGAGCCATTTGAAAGTTCCAACGTAAATTCACCCACCAATTACATGGGTACACATGTATGATAAAGTGGTGGATTGGTGTACGAGCTGAAAGGTAAACCAATTTGCCTCAGCCCGACGGCTACTAAACCTCCACAAACTCTTGATATCCTCCAGTGGGCCCCTGGAGTGAGTAAGTGAGATGTGTGTGACAGGTCAGCCTCCAGGTGTGTCTCACTGCCCTCACCTGCCGTACACACCTGCAGCTACACCGGCCGGACACCTAGGCACCTTGGGGGGGGGGGGGGGGGTATATAGGTCAGCCCTGTGGGTAGCAGGCAGGATCCAGGTAGGATCACCGTGTAGATTATACACATATACCTGTGTGGTGTGGTGTATTGGGCTATACCGTATGTACAGTCAAAACGAGATATGCCTCTAGCACCTGTTCCCACACTGATAACGCGATGTCATGTACTATGTTCACACCATATCTAATACCGTGTTAAAACGAAATGACACTTCGATACCGGTTCTGACATCTGACACTATACCATAGGTCAGGCGACCTGGCGAGGCCCCTGACTGTGAGGTCAACACAGAAATCTCGTTATGAGGAGAGCTGATATAATGGACTTCCTGTTACAAGGAACAGGTTTCAATTCAATGCCAAAATCACCCATTCTCTCTATATTTAGTATTGGTTAAGATTAAGGTTGCTTTAATATAAGGAGCAAATTTTCTTTGCCAAAATGCCCTCCCTAAAACGCTATTTCACTGTACTACCGTTTCTACCCGTTATCAGCCTTTACTGTCACGAATACAATGTATACAAAGCTGGGGTTGTTATATATCTGATGGGAATGAGAACTTCCTTTGTTGGCCACGCCAGCTGGTCTGACATATAAAGGTCTACAGCAGCAAGCAAATGACGGTCAGGTAAACGTTTTATCAGCAGAACAAGTTAATATATGACATCAACTTGTTCAGCTGATTACCTGTATACGGACTCAATGACATTGATATCGAGGTCTTGCATTTAATCAACCGGAGATAATGAAGCCGGTATGATGTAGGTGGTGATAATATCATGAACCTTACCTCCCGATAGTAGGTTACAATGTTGGTGGTGCAGCAGTGAATGATTACCCCCCCCCCCCCCCCGCTCTTGCAGCACGACTGACCGTCCTATGGTGTAGCTGCTACAGTGTAGTAGTGGGAGCAGCTCGCCTGCAGCACGGCAGCAGGAGCAGCTCACCCCTTCTTACCCCCACACTGTACATACCTGCATCCTGTGTGTACCATTGACTCTACAGTCTCTGTAGGCTCAATGTGTGTACCAACCACAAACATATACAGCAAACACGGCGTGACATCCATATAGAAATGCCTACCACCCACAGTCACACCTACCTCATAATACGCAAATATACCTGTATACATACCTCAATCATACAATACATTCATCACCGAATTTACTCAGTAGCTATCATCTGGGCTTAGCAGTCGCTCCTTGTCAAGTACATGCTTCTCATTTCATAACCTAGATTGTTATATATGAACCTATAGCCTTCGGAATCTTGTATATTTATACAGTTTATATATTTCTGAACCACGGTGGAGGACTAAGACAAAGGACCCCACACAAAGGCCCTTCACCCTCACATAGCTGATGATTAATATCATATACACCCAGGTCCTTGTAGGTTAACCTTTGCATATACTGTGTACATTATAAATGTGACAGAGAGGGAATGTGGGGAGTGTTGACTCGCCATACTCGGCGTAGGGCGGCTGGATCATAACTACGTGCAGTGTACAGGGTTACGGCATACGTTTATTGGGCTGGGACAGGTACTTGTACCAGGTACGCCTACCTGGGCGGTACCTATCACCCGTCCTCCTGCTGGTATTTGGTCTGGAGGAGCTGTACTTATCATGAACCGCTGATATCACAAACATGCCTGTACAATACTAGTAGGCACCTGCCAATGGGGCTCTGTCGTTCGTGTCTGAACCTTTTGTGTATGTAAGCTCATATAGAAAGGCATTAGCGTTTTCTACCTCGTTTACTTTGGCGTTGAATAGATGTTACCCAGTTTGTTGCCCAGTTATCATCCAGTTGGCTCTACCAGTGACCTCCATCTATGATCTAAGGAGGGCAATGGCAACTCATTGCATACATATTCTCAGCTGGGTGTCTGGACATCACAATGTGCCCGTTACTAATGTGGCCCTGAGGGGCACCTCCCCTGACCCGTCACGTCTTTAGGAGACTTTAATCACATCCACCTGAGAGGGGCCCACACGGTGATGACATCAAGGGGGCGGCACCCGGCCAACATTAAAAGGCCATCAGTGGAGGTGGGCAGCTCATGGGGGACGTCACAAATACCTCCCGTCAAGTGGTTAGCCCTTATATAATATAGGGGATTTATTACTTGCAGGACTGGTATTCACGTCGAGCGCCATATAAATCATAAATCAGTAGCACGATGATGGACTCTTTGTTGTACATGTGTTTTGTAGTTGAGATATTGAACACGACGTGACCTGGTGAGTGAGTCCATGTCTACATCAGCCGGCCCCAGGTGAGACCTACCTGGTGAGGTAGGACGGACCTACCTGGGGTTGGACCTCCATGGCCGCCCACCTGTGTGTGCCGCCGACACCAGGTAACCACAGGTATGTCAGGTGTCAACTGGAGGTATGTGACACACACGTCTACATAAGCAACCAGGCAGTGACTTACATACCTAACGGCTTACTACATGCATCTCCAAGTGTGGAAAGGTATTCAGATAAACCTTATATTACAAAGGCTGTCAAAGATGTTCCATAGTCTCCCCCTAGTCAAAGGTCGCCATCAGGAGACCAAGAAGTAATGCTGCATCCTAATACGTTGGGAGCGATTAAAAGATGAGTGTCCAACACAGTAGCATTAGCAACAATCACTTGGGGGTTTATACCGGATAATACTCGGATAATACTCTGACAAAAGGCTGCAGCTCACACCTTCCTCTGTCAATCTGGAGGGGGTGTCATAGGTAGAGTCCTACTACCGGTAACACATAGACTAACTCACCTTCAAACACATGCACTCCCTTCTCTCGGTATCTGTGTACGTTACAGACGTTGTGCGGGTACCGATATTAGGTTCTCAGGTAGGAGTGTACAATGGGTTTATCTCGGGGGACCCATATTGATGATTGTGTACTTAGTAAGATGTATCCTTTAGTAGATGTTCCTCCCAGTAGTGAGAGGTGTAGTGTATTGGTGCCAGAGTTATATACACAGGGTGTAACAGAGTGGGTGGACCGTGTCTGTGCATGCTGTGGTCACCGTGCGGTGTGTGGTCGGTGGGCAGTGTGTGAGCAGCTCCCGGCGGCTATTTTAGGTACCACTCTGTAACAGGGTTAACCCTTTAATGACCAATGTCGCTAAATTAAAGATTACATTTGTCGTCATGATGCAGCGATGCATTGGTGCATTATGCCGACCCTCTGGGAGTGTCTTAACCCCGGATGTTCAGTAGGATGCTTGAATGCAGCCCTGGTGAGTTACTCGCCAGGGATGCATTCATGCATCATGAAGACCAAGGGCATGATGCATTAAGGCATAATACCGTCCTTAAAGGGTTAGCAGGGGAGGGCGGTGACCGACTTATGATAAAACCAACATTCCTATTATAGTGCATCCTTGTCTTATGGGTAGGACATGTAACTGCGGGTGGATAAAGTGGCAACAAATCCAGGACAACATAACACTTGAGCTCGCCACTCAGAATGGCAACAAGTAGGCCGACTGTCTGCATCCGAGTCAGTGACCACAGGACAAGACAATGGATAGTATGAGCGGGTCCTTGTGGTGACTATTGTGCGCGTGCTATACTACATGTACACATATCTGGAAGCAGACGTGGTGAAATACACGTTCTATGATAACACACGTTCTCATTTTGTGAACATTCTCTGTTCCCATTTTGGCTGTGGGGCTGTGACATTGTGAGTCACTAGGTCAATTCAAATCGGAGCAGAGGAGTGGGTGGGGGCGGGGGGCATTCCGAGACAGGGCAGATGATCACGGGCCTCACGGGGCCCCACCCAAAAACTGTTAGAAATACCAAGGAATTGTTTATATTCCATTCTACCTGGTATCACCCAATACAGATATTCGATGACGCATAGCGACCATCATAGGTTTGGATATCCAATCCGACCGGTGAACAATTCACGTCTCGCCACTCCTTCATCTAACTTTAGTCCAAAATTAGGGCTCAAGGTAAAGTGTGTAATTGGTGGTCTCCTACTACTAAGAGGTTTATAATCCTGTCCCACGATAAACCTCCATTAGATTCTCATCATCCGTTGTTTGCCGGGGTTGTTCGGCCCTGAATCCTCTATTTTTAGACCTCATGTCCTCTTCAGATACCCACACAACCTACTTCCTGTCATTGTAGTGCTGAAAACCAACGGGACTGGCTATTACCTCCCATCTCCCCAATCCAGGCCACGTCAGTCACCTGTCTGCCCCTCACCATCTTCTCCCTGCAGCCTCCCGTACATGTCACTATGCCCCCCACCCCCCACCCACCCATACCAGGGTACGCTACCCTGGTTACCTGAGGGGGGAGGGTCGTTACCTGGAGGGGGGGGTGTGTGCCTGTGTCGTACCCGGGTAAGGTCGCGTTATGTGCACTACAGGGGTTCCAACTTGATGAAGACATCAAGGCTTTATTTATAGCCAGTGCCAGTGGATCCCTGCAGTATTTCAATAGGTATATAAATCAGGGATGAAAGCCACAGAGCATGAAAATCCCTGAAATGGTCCATTATTGGTCCAAAAAACTAGGATTTTTGTATGAATGTATAGGGCCTTGGGACTTCAATATCCCTGAAATCAGGGAAATCACTGACAACTTTCATTCCTGATTATAATGCAGTATTATGTGTGGGAGTTTGACGCAAACCCCAAACCAATATCGTGTCCGTGGTAAGTGACTTGGACATTTCAACTGATCGTTTTATCAAGCTATGAATCCTTGAAAAGTCCCTGATTATCTTATAGAGACCAACTCTCTTGTCGGGCACGGTCGGCCATCGATACTAGTAGTCATGGAAGGGTGGATGGATCTGCCGTAGTCACGGCGATAAGAAAGGCACTGCCGAAGTCTTACGCAGAGATGCCACTCAGTAGTCAACAAAAAGTACGAAATCTTTCTGTAGGAAATTAACATAATTTAACGCAGAAATTCCAGCAATAAAAGAAAAAAATCTCAGCCTAAACTGGTACCACAGTTCCCACATCGTGCCCGTGTAATATAACAGGGAGTTACCTCTAAAGATGCCTGAGTTGATGCGAGCTGCTCCAGTGGGCCGGAGGTTGGCGGCGAAAAGCTCTGACCTGTATAGTGCTGTATGGCGCTGTTTAGATATTATCCAGGTCCTGAGACGTCTACAGTGGCTGACGTTACACGTTATACCCCAGTGTGCCGCACAGTCTCCTGTTGCCGAGCAGCTCAGACGTGACGGGCGTCTGGTGCCTACTGAGGTGCTCACCCCAGGTACAGGTGCATCTCTGTACCTGATGACGCACCCGCCGACAGCCCCGAGATGCGCCCCTCTGTAAAACACCCCACTGAGGTGCCACCCTATCTATAATATAAGATTAATCGAGTACTTACCATTTATATAAGTATGAAGATTAATCGTTGTTCTTCGAGTGACAGACAAACATATCTGTTTAGTACACAGGAGAGGGAGCACTTCCGGTTCCGGTCAGATTAGCGCCCACATGCAGTGAATCTTTTGCTGAAAGTAAAACATCTGGAAATAGTACACAGTAGTGCTCTTTTTACTTAGTCTAAATAGCACCCTCATGAGTAGGTGAGAGATTATACCGCTAGTAGTAATCTTCTTCATCCTGGGGATGGATGGGTGGGCCTGTGTACTAAACAGATATGTTTGTCTGTCACTCGAAGAACAACGATTAATCTTCATACTTATATAAATGGTAAGTACTCGATTAATCTTATATTCTTCTTTGCGACAGTCAAACATTCTGTTTACACAGGAGACTTCAAAGTTCAGCTAGATTCACTGCTTATTTCCCATAATGTTACTCTCCCATAAAGGACTGTAACTTCTCATATAGGATAACAGAAAATAGATACTTTATTTCACCTAAAGGTGATGTTCTATTGCCTTGTGATATGGTTTTGACTAGGTTGCATGACATTTTGCTGTATAGCAAAGAAGGCACAACTGCCATACAGTTCACCACAGCTGTGGCAGTGTAATTGTCCATCATAGAAAAAGTTTTATCACATACAGATCCTGCTGTCTCTAGCAAGGCTTATGACTATGATCAGCCAAATAGAGTTCATACAAACTATCGTTACGGCAAAAGGGCCAAAATTCTCCCCTTTTGAGGTGTGTCTTTTCCCCGAAAAGGCTCTGAAAAATTTTGTTCCCAGCTACTCGATTGAGTCCTCCAGGAGGATCCTGGCTAGCGTCTTGGGAGGCTTGGGGTTCACGATAGGCTTGTTGTAGTACTTAGCCATGGTCTTGGCACCTTTCCAAGACCCATGCCTAAGCAAAACAGCAGTCGATACACCGAGTCTCCCTCCCGCAGAGGTGCTGGCACCCCTGGTGGAGTGAGCTCGGTATTCCCTGGTGTCCACCCCAGCTGCGGAAAGCACCGCAAGGACCCATCGCTTTGATGAGTCCTGCCCAATCTCGCCAAATGGCTTGCGGAAGGACAAGAAGAGCGAGTGTTTCCTTCGCCCTTCCTTGTCCAACCTGACTGGCTCCGTGACCCGCACGTAACGTTTCAGGGCACAGACGACGCACAGAGTCTCCTCCTCGTGGAACAGTTCCAGGACCAGTTCTTTGAGGGGTTCCCCCGTACGCGCTGTTTTCATCAGACCCTTCAGAACGAAACGCGCAGACCCCGAATCCAGCCAAGTCAGATTGCGGAGATCAAGCGCAGGGATGACCTGACCTCTTTGGCCCGACACCAGCAGAGTCAGCATCTTTAGCTTGAATCCTAAGAACTGGGTGGACAAGCCTTCATTGGCACCCCAACGCTGGAATATGCTGAACTCCAGCATAATGTCCCAGAACTTGTTATATCTGGGAGAAGGAGGATTCCTTCGATAGTCGGTGCGGACGGCCCTGCACACCCAATAGTGGGTGCCCATGGTCTTCCCGTTGTCAAGGTTTTTCACTAAACCCTACAACGCACATCTGGCAGCCTTAACAGTGCCAAAAGCCTTGCCCTTTTCCGAAAGCAAGCGGTGGAAACGGCAAACCTCCAAAGTCGTGGTTGACAGCTGCAACGTGTACATCATGATTGACAGCTGCAACGTGTACCACGTGGTTGACAGCTGCAACGTGTCGGCATGTTTGACAGCTGCAAGGTCTATGGCATGTTTAACAGCTGCAACATCTACATCGTTATAGACAGATGCAACATCCTGGTTGACGGCTGCAACTTCTAAGACGTGATTGACAGCTGCAACGTCTAAGACGTGATTGACAGCTGCAACGTGTACGACGTGATTGACAGCTGACGTGTTTACAATATAAATGTCATCTGCAACGTCTACTACTTGATTGACATCACATGTTTGCCGGCGGATTGACAGCTGCAACGTCTAGGACGTTATTGACAGATGCAATGTCTACGACATGGTTGACATCTGCAACGTCTATGACATGGTTGACATCTGCAACATCTTCTACGTGATTGACAGCTGCAACGTGTACAACATGATTGGCAGCTGCAACGTGTACGATGTGATTGACACCTGCAACATGTATGACGTGATTGACCGCTGCAACGTGTACGACATGTTTGACAGCTGCAAGGTCTACGTGTTTGACAGCTGCAACGTCTACGACGTGATTGACAGCTGTAATACCTACGCCATAGTATGCCGTCTGCAATATCTACAACATGATTGACAGCTTCAATGTCTGCCACGTAATTTACAGCTGTAGCGTTTACAACATGAGAGAGAGCTGCATCATCTACAAATGTGATTCACAGCTGCTACATTTACCACGTGATTGACATCTGCAACATGTGCGACTTACAGCTGCAACGTCTACAACATGATTGGCAGTTGCAATAGCTACTACCTGAGTGACACCTAAATCATCTACAACATAATTGACAGCTGCAACTTGCTTGACAGCTGCAAATGTCTTTATCGTGAGTGATAGCGGTAAAGTCTACAACATGATTGGCAGCTTCAACGTCTATGACGTGATTGACAGCTGCAATGTCTACAATGTAATTGACACCTGCAACATCTGCGACTTGCTTGACAGGTGCAAACGTCTACGTCATGAATGCCAGCGGCAACGTCTACAACATGATTGACAGCTGCAACTGAATGATACCCCAAAACAAAGAGGTACAAAACCCTAACCAGGTAAAGTGCACTCAAGTATCCACAACTCTTAAGTGATCCAAATTTGTGGGTCTTTTTGGAAACTAGTCCAAACCAAATACAAAAACGGACAGCGGCTACGTCTGTGACGTGGATGAGGGCTTAGACAATTGGATACTTAAGAGTATATTGTCAACTGTAACATCTACGACGTGATGGGCAGCTGCAACGTCTACGACCTGATTGCCAGCTGCAACGTCTACGACCTGATTGTCAGCTGCAACGTCTAAGACGTGATTGACAGCTGCACCTTCTACGACGTGATTGTCAGCGTCAACATCTACGATGTGATTGACAGCTGCAACGTCTACGACGATTTGACCTGCAATCTTCTATGACGTGATTGACAGCTGCTATGTCTACGACATGATTGACAGCTGTAACGTCTACGACGTGATTGACAGCTGCAAAGTCTACAACATAATTTACAGCTGCAACGTCTACGACGTGATTGACAGCTGCAAAGTCTGCAACGTGAATGACAGCTGCAACGTCTACGACGTGATTGACAGCTGCAACTTCTACGACTTGAAAGACAGCTGCAACGTCTACGACGTGATTGACAGCTGCAACGTCTACGACTTGAACGACAGCTGCAACTTCTTACGACGTGATTGACAGCTGCAACGTCTATGCCTTGAAAGACAGCTGCAACGTCTATGACCTTATTGACAGCTGCAACGTCTACAGCGTGATTGGCAGCTGCAACGTCTACAACGTAATTGACAGCTGCAACGTCTACAACGTGATTGACAGCTGCAACGTCTACAACGTGCGCACCAGCGGCTACAACTCTCTTGAGCGCCAGCGGCTATGCATTTTATGTGAGCGCCAGCGGCTACGCCTCAGACGTGAGCGCCAGCAGCTACATCTGCGAAGTCCTAGAAGAACATAGTCTTAATGTGCGCCAGCTGATATCGAGGCCAGCATCTATGCCTCCAACATGAGCGCCAGCAGCTATGTCTGCGACATCCCTAATATAGACTGGATGTGCGCCAGCTAGTATCAAGCGTCAGTGGCTAGATCTAGGGCATGATAGGCATCAACAAGAACGCCATCAAAGTGAGCATCATTAACTTAAGACCATTAATGTGAGCAACAGCTGCCACATCTGGGATGCGAGCAACATCGCCTACTTCTGGGACGCGAGCGCCAGCGGCCACGTCTGGAACGAGAGCGCCAGCGGTCACGTCTGGGATGCGCGCTGCTATGTCTACAACGTGATTGACAGCTGCAACGTCTACGACGTGATTGACAGCTGCAAAGTCTACAACTTGATTGACAGCTGCAACGTCTACAACGTGATTGACTGCTGCAAGTCCTACAATGTGATTGACAGCTGCAACGTCTATAACGTGAGTGACAGCTGCAACGTCTACGACGTGATGGACAGCTGCAGCATCTACGACGTGATTAACCGCTGCAACGTCTACGATGTGAAAGCCAGCTGCAACATCTACAACGTGATTGACAGCTGCAACATCTACAACGTGATTGACAGCTGCAACGTTTACAACGTGATTGACATCTGCAGCGTCTACGACGTGATTGACAGCTGCAACGTCTACGACGTGAAAGACAGCTGCAACGTCTATGACCTTATTGACAGCTGCAACGTCTTCAAAGTGATTGGCAGCTGCAAGTTCTACAACGTGATTGACAGCTGCAACGTCTACAACGTGATTGACAGCTGCAACGTCTACAACGTGCGCACCAGCGGCTACAACTCTCTTGAGCGACAGCGGCTATGTCTGCGACATCCCTAACATAGACTGAATGTGCGCCAGCTAGTATCAAGTGTCAGCGGCTAGGTCTAGGGCATGATTGGCATCAACAAGATCGCCATCAATGTGAGCATCATTAACGTGAGACCATTAATGTGATCAACATCGCCTACGTCTGGGATGCGAGCAACATCGCCTACGTCAGGGCTGCGAGCGCCAGCGGCCACCTCTGGGACGTGAGCGCCAGCGGCCACATCTGGAACGAGAGCGCCAGCGGCCACGTCTGGGACGCGAGCGCCAGTGGCCACGTCTGGGACGCTAGCGCCAGCGGCCACGTCTGCGACGCGAGCGTCTCCTACATGAGGATCAGCTGCAACGTCTATGCCGTGATTGACAGCTGCAACGTCTACGCCGTGATTGACAGCAGCAACGTTTATGCCGTGATTGACAGCTACAACATCTATGACGTGATTGACAGCAGCAACGTCTATGACGTGATTGACAGCAGCAACGTCTATGACGTGATTGACAGCGACAACATCTATGACGTGATTGACAGCCGCAACGTCTATGATGTGATTGACAGAAGCAACGTCTAGGACAAGATTGACAGCTGCAACGTCTACGCCGTGATTGACAGAGGCAACGTCTATGACGTGACTGACAGCGACGTCTGTGACGTGAAACCCAAGGAATTTTTGGGCATAAGGTGTGGGTCTTTTTGGAAACTAGTCCAAACCCAAGGTACCTCCACATGAGTTAAGTCATCTTGATGTTCAAATCAAAGAGACATGTGTGCTAATAGTGTTTTAAGGTGGGGATTAAAACACAAGGCCAAAGAAATTTTCGGCATAAGGTATAGGTATTTTGTGTTACCAGTCACAAACCCTAAGCACATAATTGAGACCCTATAAAAGGTGGACCAGTTAAGTCTCTTTGTGTTTTCATTTCACAACAACACAAACTTCTTAAATGCCTAACTCAAGGAATTTTTCGGCATAAGGTATGGGTAAACTTGTGTATTCAACACAAGCACTCAGTGTGGATCTGTATCAACACAACTGAGTTATTTAATGCCTCAAAGAAATTTTGGGCATAAGGTATATGTCTTGGTAAGGACTGGTCCAAACATGTACAAAGTACAACAAGACACACCTGACACTGACTTGACAGTTCACCTCACTCAAGTCTGTATGAGTGGAGAACAACCTCAAATGTCATTCTTCTATAACTGAGTTATAAAAGAATAACTGAGGTGTCAACTACAAAGTAGCAAGCAAAGCTTTAAGTGTCTTGACTTCAACCAATATCTAGAGTCTGTCAAGCTGTATGACAGGTAGTAGTAGATATTATTCTGTCTTTGACCTATGCATAAGACAGTGGTAAGTCCTTCCTGGTTCTTTATTTTAAAAGTGTATTCACTAATAAAACAGAGATCTACAGTGTATAATAGGATAAATTTCTATCTCTGCAGATATGAGTTTATCCCATCACAATTTTATTCCTTATGAAGGCTCGTTTCGCTATTGAAACATTCCTCAACAAATGAAGCAGCAGTACTGCACTGTGAGCCAACATAACAAATAAAAAGCCAACATAAATCAGTGACTCAGTCAGAAATCCAAGATGGATGACTGGTCTTGCTGAATCATGCCAGCCCCTAGCAGCAACTAAGCTCTACACTATCTAAACTCCAATTTTTCACTATAACTGGATGACAATTTTCCAAATTATTGTGAAAAACTGAACTATAATTGCACATTTGAGAATTTTCACATTCATCTGGATGACCATTCATCCTGATTTCCAAAATCCCCAAATATCACCCACCGGCGGATTTTCTGTCACATTTTCCTCCAAATTGCGGCAACCTAAAGAAATACATCAACTAATATCCTCAAATGTGCAAATATGTTACAAATATAATAGAGTTTTAAGGTCTTTACCTGTCAAATTCCTCCTTTTGTGGTGTAGAAGTTGCTGCTTGTGGGCACTGGTCTTTCCTCCTCGGACTTCGCGCTTAAAATCTGTCCGGAACCGGAAGTGCTCCCTCTCCTGTGTAAACAGAATGTTTGACTGTCGCAAAGAAGAATACAGACCTACACTTCATAATGACAAGCTGACTGGTCAGGTCCGTGGTCAGGTCTAGATATGTATACAGGTCAATGCCGCAGCCGCTACAATCCATGGTACAATACCAACACATTGAGTCTGGAACCTCAGGAAATACTCCTCTGTTATCTTAAAATGTTGGGTCACGTCACATCACACTAATGCACCCCCTCCCCCCGCCCCCGACCTACTCAGCTACTCACGTGCTTCTACCTATAAAACCGAGAGATGTTACATGCGCATCTAACATGCATCTTTAATATTGGTAATACAAGGGACTCTTCTTTTTATCAACCATGTCCAGTTCCAAGGACCTCCTTGTGACGACGTTTTACTGCAAGATGGCATTAGTGACACGGCCCTGTCCTGTGTTTTAGTGCTGACTCAGGTGGGTAGCTGGCTCAGGTGGGTGGTGTGTCAGACTCCCCCGCCCTCACCCTATAAACCATGATCGATACAAACCTACTGGAGGGGAGTCAGAGGGAGCGAGTCAGAGGACAGACACAGTATCGGGTGGGGAAATCCCACTTTGCGACTCAGTAAGGCGCTGGTAATCCGGGTGTGGTCTCCTTCTTAGACGTTTTCTTGGCGTAATACAATTGTACACAATTGTTACAAACTATATGTGCAGAGTGTGATGAAGTCATCAGTTTAAATCATTGACAGTGTGGCACGTCACATATTCGGCCTATATTAAACATGATACCTGCATATAGTAGCCTGTCGGTGAATGTCTTTAAACTCGTGCCGACCCAACCAGAGTATATGTAAATAATATGACATATTCTATTACATGTACTATGCACATTGTTTTGTTTAGACACCCTTGTCTATAGAGGACAAAGGTAGTTAGAGGGGTATTATAGGTATGGGGCTGGGTGCTCCGACAGCAGGTGAAACCTGCAGGTGATCTCTAAACGTTGGCATTGGGGCGGGGCATCTATGTGGGCTATAGGTATGAGACCTCAAACATCTGCCGCATCTGGTTCTAAAGCAAATACGTTCCTATTGTGGATATGGTATATTCTGCCTTCTGCCTGTGGATGGCCACTTCCAGGATGACGATATATCGCCTAC
>CANHQG010000380.1:0-36000 GCA_947462335.1 Harmothoe impar
GAAACCAATCCGTACGGTACTCCGATTGAGGATAAAGACCTGCTAGCTCCACTGTCATATATGGATATGATGAAACATATAAAGAAGATTAATATAAAAAAGTCTTCTTCCATTAAGCATATAAAGACTAAGGTATTGAAAGATGCCTTCATGTGTATACCTGAGGTTATTCTATGTTTGTACAATAAATATTTAGCAACAAGCGTATTTCCATCAAAATGGAAAGCAGGGACAGAGGTCCCCCTAACTCAATGGAAGTAAGTGATCTCAGACCTATTAGTCTTTTACCCTTACCAGGGAAAATCTTGGAAAAAATTATATGTAACCGGTTACAGGCGTATATGAATAAATGTGGACTTTTGTCTCCAAGGCAGCACGGTTACAGAGCTAAGCACTCGACTCAGACGGCCATTCAGGAACACTTACAAAACATAATTGAAAACATTATTAATAACAAGCCTACTATATCCCTATATCTCGATTATAAAAAGGTTTTTGATACAGTCTCACACTCAAAATTATTAGAAAAATTATCCCTTTTTGGACTTAGAGAAAATACCATAAAATGGTTCAAAAGCTACCTCCACCTCAGAACACAGAAAACAATAGCTAATAACACTCTATCTTCAGAAAAAAACTATCACGTATGGTGTCCCTCAGGGTTCAGTCTTGGGTCTTTATGCTAACGATGCTGTTATATCTCTTTCTTGTCCGCATAAAAAGCAAATTGCCATTGACTTAGTATCTAAGTGGTGTATAGATAATTGTCTCACTGTGAACGAGAACAAGACTAAATGGATGTACTTTAATAATTTTCAACATAGAAACCCTGTTTTCAAGCTAAATGGTGCTGTCTTGGAAAGAGTTTATAGTTTTACATACCTTGGGCTTACCTTAGATCCTGAGCTGAAATTTATACAGCATAGAGTAAATACTGTAAATAACATAAGAAATAAAGTCATACAGGCAGCCAGAGCAAGACCATTTGTAGATATCCCTACTGCCTTAACAATGTGTAGGACGATGACACTACCATCTTTTGATTACGTGGACTATATATGGGATCGTGGCAATATAGGTGAAAATAATGAACTTCAGTACCTGTAGAACAAGGCGCTCAGGACAGTATATAGAGTTACATTAGAGGCTAAACGACTGTACAACACCGTTCAATTGCATAATAATTGCAAATGTATGTATCTAAATATTAGACGAGACATCAATCTCTTGTTTTATGCCTTTTCGCTAAAAACACAATGTAAGTTGGTTGATAACAGGAATCTGCCGACCGGACACAACCAAGGCATAAGGCTAAAAGTACTCAATTACTTCGAGATGAAATTTTGATAAAGGATGGTTGTAATGGAAGGCCTGCGGCGCTAGATTCCATCATCTAAAATTGTATTTCTACCGTACATTTCAGTTTAATGACTAGGCCCTATTTCATTTTCAATCCAGAAGAATGTATGTTGAAAAGTCTGGCTTACTGATTTCGAAAAGGCAGATGAAACTATGTTGAATCGATTCCTGGGACCATTAGCTTTAATTTGATACCAAATATACCCACATTTGGTAATCGCTCTTTAATGGTTCATTTGTGTAAAATTCGATTTTTTCACATTTTTCTGAAATAATGATTTTTTTCTCAAATAATGAACTTTTCATGCGGCCCCTTCGAAGACATGCAGGCGGTGGACGGTAAACTCTCACTTTCATTCTCATGGCCTTTGGAAAATGAGCCGGACTCTCAGAGTGAGACTTTGCTAGAAATCCACCGAGGCACCCCTATAGGGGGGGGGGGTAGATGGGGGGGGTCCCCATGTTGCATGTCGATTTTAAGAAATGCCCATGTCGGCATGTCAATTTTAAGAATTGCCCATGTCGCCATGTCGATTTTAGGGGTCTGTACCCATCCTACAGGCCTACCATTCTGTAGCTATCTGTATTTCTTACACCTTTTATTAATCTTGTGATTTGTTTACAGATGTCACAAGTGGGTGTTGAACCTAAGACGGCAAGACCTAGAGAGGAAGTCAGTTGAGGACCTGCACAAGAACAACCGGGTATGTCCTCTCCACTTCGAGGACAAAATGTTCACTAACCCTGCAGGTAAGCTATTTATTTGTGGTATTAGCTAACAACTGTAATGCAAGTGAATAATTCATTGATACTGCTTTTGTGATTCATGGTGACAGTTAGATGTAATTAGGTCAGATGTAACTAAGTCAAACAATGTTCCAATTCATAAAGGCTGCAAACTGGTTACGACTGTAACAGGCCACAGTAGTGTGATAGCCATTTGAAGTCTCCACCGATAGATAACATAACACAGTATGGGAGTTTATGTTTATTAGCTTTCTCTGGTAAAGGGAGATTTTGATTTATTGTTTGTTAATATTTCATTGCATATTTCTTGAACAGAGAAGAAACGCCTCAATGAGGGGGCAGTTCCTACTTTGTCAGAAGTACCAAACCCCCCAAAGAGAGTTTTCTTCCAACGCAGCACAAGTGTTGCCGTTGCGGAAAAACGCAGGAAATTTGAGAAAGAAATTGATAGTGAGTAGCAACTGTTTAATGTGTGTCACTTTGTTCAATGCTTTAACATATGTGTTCCTTTCTGTTCTTTCTTCATACAGACAGTTATGGTTGATGTTTCCCTGATGTCATCTTGGTCGTTCTGATGTGCTCCACTCTTGGCCCTTGGATTTAGAATCAATCGTTCTATAGATAAGTTTACCTTGGGAAAATATGTGGTCTCATTGACAAGACAAAAACCTAATCTTTGACGACTCTTAAGTTTATGATCAATGACTTGAAAAGATTTGAAATAATTACATTGTCTAAAATACATAGTGTGATAGCCATTTGAAGTCTATTGGATTCTCTTGTCTTTTGGAGAGTGTTCATTATTTTAACAAGGGGCGGTGGTGAGATTTTTCACTGA
Organism: Harmothoe impar; assembly: GCA_947462335.1. Taxonomy (NCBI): domain Eukaryota; kingdom Metazoa; phylum Annelida; class Polychaeta; order Phyllodocida; family Polynoidae; genus Harmothoe; species Harmothoe impar. The sequence goes on from CANHQG010000380.1 coordinate 2,945, forward strand.
TGGTGCAGACATTTTTCACCCCCTCTAAATTTGAAAAAATGTCAAGATTTCTTGATAGTTTATTGAAAATCTACATATACAGACAGAAGCCTTTAATTCTCTAGGTACGTAGGTTCGATTCCTACCCTGGTCTGTAAGTTTAGCTGGTGCGTAAGGGGACAATTTGACCAGTGGTCCCGCCTAGAGAACTGAAGGCTACTGTGGTACTGTAATAGATAATTAGCCCAGAACACAGGTACACCTGGTGACTGATTCAAGTTACTGGTTTATTCCGTTGCATTAGTGTGTTCTTAATTGGTACATTCAAGTAACTTCTGTCGACTATGCCCCTGGTGCCGATTTACGCCAGAATCACCACAGTCGTCATAATGTGTTCACCATGAAATAATTGGATATACCAGAATTTTACCTGAAAAAACCTTTAAAGCATTGCCATGTACACTCAGGTATGAAATAATGTGCCAGATTACAGATTGAAAATATTGATGAAAATTGATTTATAATTCTGATCATTCTCTTATGTTTCCACGGTTTGCCTCATTCCAGATGCTCAAATGTCACTGAGTCTACCACATATAAGGGCAGGGATTATAGAGGTTTCAAAGAGACTGAATTTTTACGGCATCTTGAAACACATAACTGGGAGACTTTCATGACATCGTATGATAACCCAAATGAATTGTGGAATCAATTTCTAACTCCTATAGAATCGTTTCTTAATACACACTGCCCATACATTGAAAGAGTGGTAAAAGACAGGCACAAAAGTTGGATGAATGATGAGATTATGGATGTAATCTTTGAAAGAGAAGCCTGGTTGAGCATCTATCGAGTAGAAGGTCTAGCAGTTCAGATATAAAGGCCTGTAGACGCAAAATTGATAAGATGTCGAAAGCTTCAAAAAAGGGTGGGATCACTGGTGAACTGGATCAAAATTATGCTAACCCAAGGAAATTCTGGAAAAATATAAATCAACTATTTGACTCTGGCGGTGAGGTTATATATCCAGACTTAAAAGATATTGATAGTGGATGCACCATTAAGACTGATGATGCAACCAAATACATCAATGATTATTTCACTGGAATAGGGGAGAAATTGCACACAAAAATAGTCGGTGAGGATATCAAGAGGGAAGACAATGCTGAAAGGATCTCAGAGGCTGACTATATATATAAAAATGTACCCAAATTGAATATATCCAAATGGTCTGTGTACTATATAATCAAGGATCTTGATAAGCATAAATCATCGGGTATAGAAGGTATCAGATGTGATATTCTAATGGCTGCCCTGTTATGTCTTCTAGATCAGTTCACTCACCTATGCCAGGTGAGTGTTGACACTGGGATATTTCCTCACAAATGGGGTGACGCACTTGTTAAACCTATACCCAAAGATGGTGATCTTAGTGATGTATGAAATTGGAGACCAATTTCACTATTACCGGTCCCTTCTAAGGTATTAGAAAAGATAATCTATAATTTCTTGAGTTTTCAAATGACCCAAAGTGGAAACTTTAGTGAAAATCAATATGGTTATAAGCGGGGGTCAGGCACTGGAGACGCCACCTTTGATCTAGTTAATGAGTTGTATGGATATAGGAATGATGGTCTAATTGGAGGTGCCCTATTTGTGGACTTCACTAAGGCCTTTGATAGCGTTATACATTCTAAATTGTTGCATAAAATATCTGATTTAGGACTATGTTTTGAGAATTTCAAGTGGTTCGAAAGTTATCTCCAAAATAGTTTGCTTGGAATGTCTCTGAAACTTGTAAGGTTAATTATGGCATGCCACAGGGGTCTGTTTTAGGACCATTGCTATTTGTTTTATATATATATTGACGATATTGTAATATATTATGGACATAATAATGCACAAATAGTGGAAAATGTTTTACAGGCTGAGTCAAAACTATTTGCCAAATGGGTTTATGAAAATAGGCTCACAATCAATCCCAAGAAAACTGAATTCATGTGGTTCTGTAGTAAACATAAATTAAAGAGATGCCCAGACACAAACATAGCTTTTTATGGACAGCGAGTAAGAACTGTACAGCATTTTCCATATCTAGGTGTCACCATAGACAGCTCATTGTCCTTTGACAAACAAGTCAAACTCTTGAAGAGAAATATCTGCAATAAACTCTTCAGATTTGCTGCACTACGCAAATGGTTATCCAGGGATTATAGTATACTTGTTTATAAATGTACTATAAGGCCAATACTTGAATATTGCAGTTTTATTACTACAAGCTGTAATGAGGATGGTTTAAAGCAGCTACAACGCTTACAAAACAGAGCACTCCGCATATGTTTAAAATGTAATATCCGCAAGTACCATGTAAATGAATTGCATGAAATATGTAAAGTCGAAATGGTCCAGAGACGCATGGACAAACTACTGCTCAGTTTAATGTATACCCGCTCACAAGAAATTGTGGGAAATATGCCACCAGATATTGGTGAGCCTGCTGATGTTGTACATAAAATAGGTAATATGGTAACAAGAGGTGGAGCGAAAGTTGTTTTCACATTACCCCATCTTATTACTCACTTTTATAAGCGCTCTCCCTATTATAGAGGTATAGTACTGTGGAATACTCTCCCATCTGGTGTGCAAAGGGCAACCAGCAAAGTTAAATTTAAGATTGAAATTGACAAGATCAAAGACCTCCGGGCTAAGATCAAAAAAGGGTATAACTGACATGAGAAATACCTGATGACATATTGCTCTGTTAAAGTTACTCTGTGGACTATCTTGGTTTAATGTACACATGTAAAATACAATGTTTATCATTGCTAGTCATTGTTATGCTAAAACCAATCCCTAATCTTCTCAAATTACACTCTCACCAAATGTATTTATCACTTATGAAGACAAGAGCATTTGTATAAATAACTGCTGTACATACTCATCACTAAATATACATTACTCCTGTTATATATGTTAAAACTACTTTGTTCTGTTATCAGTTATGAAAAAAATCAAAATGGTATCTGTTTGTAAGTGTAGTTGGTCTCTTACTACGTATGTAACACTTGAGTACAAAAACCAGACAAGGTAAATTAGACTGTAATAAACGGCGACTTTATTATAAAGGAAACTCTTGGTGTATTATAGTACAAGTATAACCAGCGGATATACAAGATCAGTTACAGATATATCATACAGTGGGCAACGCTACAGCATAGAGTTAAGCCTGTGAGCACAGGGTGGTCATGTCACGACAGTCCCAAACCTGACTGACTTCCAATGGAGAAGTAGCCACCTTATATACAGCGCTGCGTAGGCCACGTGACCGTACTAGCAGCGCCACCTGTTAGGTTTAGTTATGTAAAACGATTATGTAACAACTACCGACGGTAACCGAAGGTGGTACCGGTACACTACCGTATATAACCGAACTAGAGGAGTCGGTGTATGTAACGAACCGACGACACTAGTTAGATGAATAAAACAGTTATTAAACACAATAGAACCGTGATGTTTTACATAATACAACATACAATAGATATACAACGATAACAGTTAGACTTATAGTCAACCCGTTACACTACCCCCCTCAAGAATGTAGGAAGGGCTGGTTTTATAATAATAATACCTCTTGGATACATTATACACCACGTATATCTATTTATCAACAAGTAACATTTCTACTCATAGTTAAAACAGGCATACATACATGAACATACAAGTTAACATGTACATAACAGTTTATATCAACAGTATAGTCTTTGGTATCAAACCACAGTCCCGTAGGCACATGATATAAAAACTGTCCAACTGATAGTCCTAGACTAGTATCAGTTAATACTCAAGGCACCAATAACCACCTTGGAAACTCAACACATCACCTACTACATTCAGCAATGGTGCGAATCAGTGTGGAGTTAGTGTCCTTATATATAAATAATAGAACTATAATAGTTCTCACTTCCTTTGGCGAAGAATAGTTTTATAGATGGAACTATAGTAGTTCCCACTTCCTTTGGCGTAGAAAAGTTTATATATAAAAATCCATAATAGCATATCCTAAATAAGGTGGGATAGATCGTCATCCTTATTAGGGTCGGTACTCCAGTACCTAGCAGTTTATGGTGGTAGAGATGGATAGACAGGTTGGGGCCAGGACCATGTTATTAGAACGTACTAAATACATAGTACACCCTTTCCATTGGGTATGTACCAAGATTATGGTACTGTGCACAATCTTGGGCTGTACTATAATCTTGGTACACCTGGTGTGTTCACTGGACCATGACCCCTGCTCATGCAGGTAAATGGGCCAATCACAGCCCAGTACTCATGTACCTTACCTGTGGTCACTGGACTGTGACCCTTATCTGTGCATGTAATTAGTGGGACTAGGGAAACCACTCTACTATTTCATACTTATATTTACATTATATGGCTTATTTCCTACATTATCAAACATCAATAAGTGAAAACAAAAACGTCATTTTGTGGGCCTCCATCAATGATTTAATCCTATGGGTTCATTTTTATTAGCAGATTTAACAAAAAATTAGCAAACTGATTTTACTAAACATTTTTTGAAGGAAAATGTGTAGATAAAGCCATTTCTTGGATAATATTCCGATTTTAGTTATGAAAAAGGGTGCATACATAGATTATAGACCTCTCCTTCCTATAGTGGCCTCAGAATTATGCATTTCGGCAGGGAAATATGAGAAAAGTGACAATAAATGAGTGTACCAAGTTCTTGGTACACCCTGTGTTCTGGGGACTGTCATTCAATCTTAGGGCGTACTAAGAAACTGGTCAGTCTCCAACCTGATAGAGTCCAGCACCCGTGTAGTGCTTCCATCTCTTGTGAAATATAAATATAAAAAGGTAGGTCCGTGCCTCCCTATAAATAATTATCACAGGAGGAAGATCCATATAATAGTTTATAGGTCACAATAATATAGTGACCACAGGATCAGGAGCCCTGGACAGTAGTGGAGAACCGACGGTTGTGGCTTAGGTGTAAACCACTGTTGAAGACATCAGGCTGCTTCCAGTTTGGTGGCAGTAGAGACTCAGTTAAGTCACGACAGCACCGTCGGTCTGCTTCGGTTGTCCAGGGGCGTTTTGCTGCGTCGTGGTTTAGTTTTACCTCCGAGGGGCGGAACAGTGCACCCCAGAGGGCCTGACAGGGGACCATCCTTAGGTGTCCATAGGGACACCACCAGATGGCTTTTCCTCCCCATCAGGACTTCCTCCAGGAGGGACCTCCGTGGCGCAAACCACAGCAGCCTCCACCTGGAGAGGAAGGGGTCCACCTGTCGCCTCCGAGGATGTACTCGGCGCAACAGTAGGCTCCCCTCCGCTGACCACCTGGGTAGAGTGTGCCATGAACGAGAATGGCATCTCATACCTGGGTGGGTGTACTGACAGTACTGGGGTCACTGGAGGGGCAGGCCTTACGGCCAGCCCCAACCTAGACTTGAGATCTGGAAAACCAGTTCTCTCCCACTCGGTCAGTTTCAGCCCGAATTGCCGGAAGAACTTGGCGTCACAAGTTGTCAACCTTGATTCAAGCTGCTCGATCGTAGCCTTCCAGAGGGCATGATCTTGCTCCAGATTGGCCTCACGCTCGGCGAGGACTCTGGTTCGGTCAGCGAGCCAAGCTTCTCCCTCTCGGATAGCCTGAGCTCTGAGCAACTTGTACTGCTCAAAGTAGGACTTCTCCAAGAAAGAGACCTGAAACTGGAGTAGCTTACTTGCATTTTCAGCCATCTTTTCTCTGTAGCGCTCAAATCCGGGGACTAGAGTGTCAGAGAATCCAGTGTCGAAGGCAGGCCTGTCTCCGGGCAACACAGGTAACCCTGCTAGCCCATCGTCAACAGCCCTGTGCTCAGGCTCTGGAGTCACCTCGTCATCCCTTACGGGGTCAGAGGTTGCTCCGTGCTGTGGTGGAGCAGTCGGCTGGGCTGACGCCCCATCCGGCTGTTGTGCCTCTACTTGTTCAGCGTCACTGACAGGTGAGGAACCCTCCTGTGCAGCCAAAGCTTTCTTTTGCTTTTGACTCCACTTGTACTGCTTGACATAGTCAGCAGCAACTTGACTCGCCTGCTCGTCACCCAATGAGTTCTGAACAATAGCCAACGCATTACCCAGTTTCTGTCTCTCCTGCCGGGGCAGTTGGTCAGCAACAGGGGGCAATGCAACCGAAGAGACCGAAATGGTACCGACGGTTTGACTAGTGTCGACCTCAGATGTAACCGTGGCTGTGGCGGCCCGTTTCTTCGCAGGTTCACTGCGAGAACGATCACGCCCACCTTTGGTCTCATCCTTGGATGACTGGCGGCCCCTTTTTAGATCTTTCTTAGGGGGGTACCCTTTTTCACAGTGGGCATCGGAATTTCGGTGTCCGGCCCGAGATCGGTTTGTTCGCACTTGGCGCCCTTACACAATCTCTGCCAGTCAGGTTCCGTGAGGTAATTCCACTGTTTAAGCCTGTTAGTGCGCCACTTAAAGTGTAGATTACCTACACGTTTGTGGGCTCCCCAGACCTTCAGTGTCGCCTCAACTGCATGACTAATAGTGCGCTTGTGAACGCCCTTATTGTCACACAGATGCCTTACCAGATCCGCTCTCCGTTGGCAACGGAACAGCTCGCTGTCAGTGTACTCGGGGCAGGAGGTCGACGAACTCCCGCGCACGCAGTACACGTAGGGTCGCACATTCATGTGCTTCTCTACGAGATGACGGGCAAACTTAAGCAAGTCTAGCCACCGTTTTGCTGCTGTAGCTGTCCCTTTCAGGCGCTGGCAGCGAACATACGGGCAGAGATCCCCTGGCACGTAGCTCCTCCAAGCATATCTCAGCTTGGTGCGGCATGACTTATGGATGTTTGGTTTATTCCCTTCCAACACTGCCCTGATGTACACTAGGTACCAGTCAATGGGATGGGTATCACCAGACAACCAGTCTTCGTCATCTGAACCTTCTGCCGTGTGAGATGGCGGAAGAGCCATTTTGCCATTTTCCTGAACTAGGTCAGAAAGGCTCAGGTTCTTCCGGTCATCATCACCGAGACTGAGGTTCAGACGAACATGCGCTGCCTTTGCGCAGAGACGTCGATTGGCCCTGCTTTCTGCGATTGACCAGCCCTCGGCTTCCGCCGCGGCTACTCTCTCAGCAATAAGCTTGAGCCTATCAGCCTCTGTCGGTGCGACCTCCTCAGTAGCTGGGGTTTCAGGGGAAGATATAATCCTCCTCTTATGCCTTCGCTTCCGTTTGGTCTTGTCTCGAACCGTCGACCCGTCAGATGATTCACCATCAGGGCCCATCGGTTCCTTAGGCTTAGCACCGTCGGGTTTCGGAGAAGATCCCCCAGCAGGGTTCTCCTCCTGGATGGTACCCACAGTACCACCCAGACCAGGTTCCGTTTTCGGAACAACATTGCCAGACCCCTCAGGGTTAGGCTCTGCTGCTACCGAAGCCGAGCCTGAACCGACGGTTGGAGCACCGGAGGTGTCCATGTCAGTGTCAGACTCGAGTACCTGATCTTCCCCGTCGGAGACTACAGCCTCCTCCGGGACCGAGCATTTGGCATCTACTCGGGCTGCCATACCATTAGCTCAGGCGTAGGTGAACCTCACGGTTCACTCACCCGAGCTTTTAGTAGGACAGCAGGTAACCAATAGTGTAGGTACTGCCGGGCAGACCTAGGCACCAGTGATCAACACGTTACCCCGCGGGCAAACGTGCTGATCTGAAGAAGCCTGGCTGCCTGTGGGGCTTATATACCCCACCCGTCCCCCGTGACCCCGCCCCTTGACCGGCTTCTCAGCCAATCAGGGGTCGCGTCCCAAAGACGCGCCGAGGTGACCCAATTTCTCATGGCTCATTTGGCGCGAGAAATCGATCAGGTGACCGCGGGCAGCGCCCTTCCCACGCCGGCATATCCGACGGTGGGAACGTTCACTGTTGTTTACCATTTCGTGGCCGAGCCACAGGAAAACCCGGGTATGGTATACCAGCGTTAGAGGACATAACATAGCAGCGTGTTTCTAAGCGATATGTGGTCAAAACTAACCCCATACTTAGAATTAATCGGCAAAGCCAGCCACCCGCCCTGAACACGTGCTTTTCTACCTCCAACGGATAACCACACCGGATAACCCTTCTCTTCTCGTTGTGTTTTGGTGATCAAGTACCGGGCCAATGACCACCGGCCCAATACGAAACTGTCCATGGAAATTTAATGAAGCCAGCAGCTAACTGTCGTCAACAAGGTAAGAAAAAAATGTTTACACAATTTTATCTCGCTCTCTGACATGTGCACTCCTCCGTAGACCTTTTACCGGTATGTCCAGCAATGATGACACCGGCGGCGTCAAATTGCTGTGTTTACCGGTGTCTACGGTTAGTCCTTTATGCACAGCTGACCTTTTTTTACGAGGCCTACCGCGCTTGGGCTTGGTAACACACGACTGTGGTTCAATCGGTAATTTCCTAGGACGACCCCTTCTCCGTGCTACCGTCGGTACCGACGGTATGACCGTTGGTCCTGCCTTCGGTAACTTTGGTAGCTTAGGGTCGGTTGGTGCTGTTACTGGACCAGTGCCAGCACCGAGGGAATCTTCACCGTCATCTATATATGGTACCCCATACCAAGGTCTGAGTCTAGCCACATGTGATTTAGTTAGAGTCCCTTTTTGCAAACGTATTACTACAGTAGTTTCACTCACCACCATAGTAACCGTATGCGGACCATCCCAGGAGTACAGAGTCTTTACTTTGGAATTAGGCGTGCTAAACCTCGCGACCTTATCCCCCACCTTAAATTGGCGGAGTTTAAGGCCCGTGTCATAACCCACCTTCTGCAAAGTAGCAGATTTTTCCAAGTTGTCCCTTACTACTCCATAGGACTCGCGTAATGATTGGCGCAATGACTCAACAAACATTACTGTGCAGGGTTGCTCGAGCTGGTGTCCCTGCACGCCATAGACCATGTCACTAGGCATGACTATGTCTTCACCCATTACGAGCATATTAGGCGTACAGCCCGTCGACGCATGTTCGGTAGTATTGTAAGCATGGGAGATATAGCGAGCGTGCTCATCCCAATCATCCCGGTGCTCATTAACCATTGTCGTGAGACATTGGATCAACGTCCGATTGAAACGTTCCACCATACCGTCCGATTGGGGTCGATAGGGGTTCGTATGCGTCTTGCAGATGTGTATTTTACTACACAGCTCTGCCCACAGTCGAGATTCAAACTCGCGACCCTGGTCGGAGTGAAGCATTAAAGGACCTCCCCACGTGAGGATCCAATTCTCGAAAAGTGCTTCTGCGCAGGTAACAGCTGTATGATTTACAACGGATATACTTGGACATACTTGGTATAGTAGTCCTGTACCACCATCATACAGGTATTCCCACGGGGGTCGTGTTGAAACCACTAATGATATCAACAGCGATCCGGGCAAACCGAACACCGAACAGCTCTTGACTTAGAGGTAGCTTACCCATGCCAGGTCCAGGCTTTGATAAACAGCATTGGGGACATTGCTTCACCCAACGCCGTATGTCCAAAGTCATACCAGGCCAGTAATATCTACTCTTAATCTTTGCCTCAATTCGTTGTCTGCCAAAGTGTGCTGAAGTTCGGTGGCCATGACAGTAATTGAGCAACTGTAGTCTGAGTGACAAAGGCACCACAGACTGAGCTGTTCTTTTCCTGCCAGGTTGCACCCTCCAGCGGCACAATACACTGTTCCGTATAAAAAGATTATCCCACTGCGCTAACAGTTGTCTAACTTCTTTACATTCCAGTGAAAGTGCGGGGCGAACAGGCTTGGACAGGCCCAGCAACTTCAAGGAGTACACCCTCGAAATAGCCGGATCTGCAAGCTGCTCATCCTTCAAGTGATTTAACGTCCAGTTAGGAACTTTCGCACCGTGTATGATATGTGTATGATATGCTCATTCGTCATGCCAAACTCAGAGAGGTGGTTCAACCATCTACCCATCATCCCCTCAGCGTCCTTGAAGTTCAGGAGCCACTGAAGAGATGAATGATCCGTCCGTACGAGATAATTCCCACCATATAGGAAATGTCTGTACTTTTTTGTGTAAACCACCACTGCCAAGAGTTCACGCTTGGTTGTGCAGTAGTTACGTTGTGTTTTGCTTAAACTGTTGGACGAAAATGCCAGCGGCACTTCTCGCCCATCCTGGATCTGCGACAAGGCAGCACCAATACTTGTATTAGAAGCATCAGTGTCCAAGATGAACTTACCAACAGGTGCAGGGTAGTGCAAAACAGGTGTTTCTAAGAAGAGTCACTTTAACTCACTGAAAGACTGTTCTGCGGCTGGAGACCAGACTATCTTAGCCTTAGCCTTCTTCTCTCCAATCATCAGCTCTTGTAAGGGAGCTGCGACTCTCGAGAATCCCGGTATAAAATCTCTGTAGTATGAACAAAACCCAATGAAAGAGCGTATCTCCTTCGTGTCCATCGGACGAGGCCAGTTCTGTACTACTTCGATCTCATTAGGATCAGCCATGATGCCATGTTCAGAAACAATTCTACCTAGGTATTCCACTGATTTCCCAAAAAGCTTGCACTTTGAAGGTTTCAATTTCAGACTGTGTGATAAAATTTGTTTCAGCACAGCTTGGAGGTTCTGTAGAGTTTCCTCCACAGAACCCCCGAAGACGATGATGTCGTCCAAATATACTAGACACTTTTTCCAAAGTAAACCCCGTAACATGGTTTCCATCATTGCCTCAAAGGTTGCCGGGGCATTGCATAGCCCAAATGGCATGACGTTGAACTCAAATAGTCCCATATGGGTAGAAAATGTACTTTTCTCGGTCCCGGGGGTCCATGCCGATCTGCCAATAACCAGATTGTAAATCCAGTGTACAGAACCATTTCGCCCCACCCAGAGATTCCACACATTCATCTATCCGAGGTAGAGGATATGCATTCTTCCTAGTGAGTTCGTTCAACTTCCTATAGTCGATGCAAAATCGACAGGAACCGTCGTTTTTGGTGACCATCACCACAGGACTTGACCATGGACTTTCACTAGGTTGAATCACATCTTCATCCAACATCTTTTCTACCTCAGCCTCCATAGCACTTTTCTTAGCCATGGGTAACCGACGGTAGGGGATTCTACTGGGAAGCACGTCTCCAGTATCAACCCGGTGTTGTACCGTATTGGTACGCCCTAGAGGATCTCCTGGTTGCGCAAAGGCGTCAGATAACTCCAACAGCTCATGTGCCACCATTTCGCTCTCTAGGGTTGTGAGGTGGGATTCACACAACAGGGACCTTATATGTTTAGGTAGGTTGGATTTAGCTAGAGCCTCCTCGTGGGATGAGTCTCCCGCCACCACACCTACTTCCACAAAGTCCGTAGTCAATGAATCTACCCCATATGCTCGCGTAGTGTTACCAATAGGCGTTCCTTTTCGTAGAGTGATTTCCCTACTACTTGAGTTACAGATTGGTATCACCCCCCAACGAGCGTTGGCCAGGTAAGTATGATAGCCAGCAAGACCCAGCTCAGAGAGCTTATGATTTTCTGGTTCAAACATTCCCGGCCTTTTGGCCTGCACTCCCACGCAGCTGACTAGGACATCCGATACATGTCCTGCTACCAACTTTGTGTCCTGTGCCACTGACGCCACAGAAGAACCATTCCTTAAAACGCACTGTACAGATTGTTTATAAGGATGCTTAATCTGAAGTCGGCCTGTTGCGGTGTTCATTGTTACCCCGTAAAGAGCAGCAAAGTCCATCCCCAGGATGCCATCATCAGTGATGTCGGTGATGGTTGGACATATCCAGTATGTCTTGCCATCCACCAACAGTTCTGACATAAGTCTGCATACTATCTCCCGTAGCAGTCTGAGCCTTTACTCCCAGTAGCGGAGCATCGGGCTGGTTGCAAAGACGGGCCATGAATTTACGATCGACCAAGGTGTGTGATGCACCTGTGTCGACCAAAAATTCACCACGCGTCCCGGAAATAACCAGACTCAGGTACCAACGCTGTCCCCGTAAAGGGACACACTCAGAGGTCAGCATCAGGCTTCCCCCTCCATCCATAGCAACCCCTTTTGTCAGGAGATAATCCCAACATGGGTCGCTCGGGGAGTCTTGAATCACACTGCTCTGGGCAATTGATTCTAACCAAGACTCCTCTAAGCCAGCGACTACAGAATCCTCAGGACTCCGTTTGTCTTTGCCAGCCCCGCCTTGCCAGACGCTTACAGGTTGTACAGACCCTTCTGCCTCTGCGCGGCCTTGGTTCATGGAAGAGTTAACACCGTCTACTAATCCCTTACAGGCATGGCTAACTTTTCCTTTTCGGTTTTAGCAGCGACGGGTGCAGGGGCTTTGCATTCGCTAGCCCAATGACCCATCTTCTGACAGCATCTACATGGCTGAGGTTTAGTGTCCTTTTTCTTCTTTTTCTTTCTCTTTCCAGATCCAGAATTAGAAGTGGACGCAGAGCTCTTTTCCAAGTGCTTCCGCAACAAACCCTCAATCATCTTTTCCATGTCCCTGTCAGGCATTACTGCCGCCACCTCCTCAGAGGCGGGCTGATTTTTCTTAGATGGTTTCGTGGCGGCCTCTGCCACCTGAGCTCCTTTTGGGGCTACAGATGGAGCTGCCGACACTCCTCCACTAGGAAAAACAGCCTGTTTGGTGTCATACACATCTGCATGGTCAAAGAGGTCTGCCAGAGATAAATCAGGCTGCCATTTCTCCCTCAGATATGCTTGGAGGTTGGTGTCCCTGACTCCATTGACAAACCTGGAGGTTAACTCCTGGATGACAGTGGGGGTGTCAGGTCTACATCCCCGATAACACTCGGATATCAGTTCTTGTAGAGCAAATCCGTAGGATCTCAGATGCTCGTCCTTGCGTTGGACACGTTTGAGCAACTGAGTCCTTGGGTCATGCTCACCAATCTTCCCGATTGCCCATTCAGCCGTTTCCTCAAGTGAGCTCAATGTCTTGATCTTCACTCTTTCAAACGCCAAAAGGGCTGGTTCACCCAGCCCGTTGCAGAGTGCCTGCTTCAGAGCAACCAGCGCTTGCTGGTTGTTCCAGCGATTGCTCTCCACAATAGCCTTGAACCGAACTTTGTACTTTCTCCAGGGTGGCGACCCTGTGAAAGGCGGAATATGGATGGCCTTCTGACGGGCTGCATCTGGATGTTTGATCTCCCCAAAGTTGAAATGAGCATACCGTTCCTCCAGTTCATCGATGTCCCGCGGGACGATGTCTGTCCCCAGCTTCTCAATCGCCGGGTTCCTGTCGTACTTAGCCCGCTGGACAGGAGTTAAGCCCTGTCTAGCTCTGGGCTTCGGTACTGGAACCGAGACCAAGGTCTGCTGTTGGTTCAACATCGTTGAACCAGTAGATGGGTGGGTGTACCCTGGAGGTGTTGCCGTGCCTCCAAAGGCGCCACCACAGACCGGAGTCTGTAGATAGCTAGCCCCCTGTCACCGTGGTATGTACTAGCGGCGGGACACCTGAAGGTGTCACTGTCGTGTACACATTGGGTACTGGTATGACTGGAGGTACCACCGTTGATGGTGGTGGTACCTGCTCTGACTTCGCCTTTAGGTCCTGATTGCCTGGCTAAGTGGAGCTGCGCACTCAAATCCTTCCCCAAGGTATTTAAGCTTGCAACCTCACATTCGCCAGACACCCTCTGGTGCAAAATTTTGTCAACCTCCACCTTATGTGAAGCCATCTCGTTTTGGAGTTCCAGCAGGAACTTTTTCTTCTCATCAACTTCCTTTAGGAATAACTTCCTAGTTTGGTTGATGGAAGCAAGTTCCTTCCGGGCTTCCGCGAGCTCTTGCAACTCAGTTTTCCTGGTGATGATACGCATGTCAGCCAGTAGGTCCCCATCCAGCGGTAAACTGGATGGTTCATCTACTGCTGGCAAGTTCACTTTATCAGGAGCTTTTGTTGCCACATTGGTCTTCTTAGATAGCCCTCCACTCCCCATACCAACAGGTGTAGGAGTGGCACCATCCTTGAAAACCGACGTGTCTCGATCCAATGAAGGATCCGCTACCGTCGGTGTAGAACCGAAGGGAGCAGGGCCGAGAGTTTTAGCCTCTCTACCCGGTATTTTCTGACCCTCAAGACAGAAAAGATTCGTGGAAAGGAGTCCAACGATCTCCTGGGGCTAATATCAAAGGGTCCCGGGATTGGAGATTGCTCTCCATCCTCTCCTCTGGTAAAAGCTTCCACAATAGGATCACCTATTGCTCCTTGGGAGAGGTCGTCACCGGGCACCTCCAAGGCTGCCCGGCTCTCCCCCCTATTTGATTTGCCCGTGAAGAACCGTACATTTTGTACGGCCTCCTCACGTTCCTCAGCAGGGGTTTTAGTCCTGCCGCTGAACGAGCTGACAAAATCGTATAGGTAATCCATATACTATAAGCCTATTTAATACCTTATCAATGGTCGGTTCGATCAAGTGGTCACGGCACCAATGTAGTTGGTCTCTTACTACGTATGTAACACTTGAGTACAAAAACCAGACAAGGTAAATTAGACTGTAATATACGGCGACTTTATTATAAAGGAAACTCTTGGTGTATTATAGTACAAGTATAACCAGTGGATATACAAGATCAGTAACAGATATATAATACAGTGGGCAACCCTACAGCATAGAGTTAAGCCCGTGAGCACAGGGTGGTCATGTCACGACAGTCCCAAACCTGACTGACTTCCAATGGAGAAGTAGCCACCTTATATACAGCGCTGCGTAGGCCATGTGACCGTACTAGCAGCGCCACCTGTTAGGTTTAGTTATGTAAAACGATTATGTAACAACTACCGACGGTAACCGAAAGTGGTACCGGTACACTACCGTATATAACTGAACTAGAGGAGTCGGTGTATGTAACGAACCGACGACACTAGTTAGATGAATAAAACAGTTATTAAACACAATAGAACCGTGTTGTTTTACATCATACAACATACAATAGATAAACAACGATAACAGTTAGACTTATAGTCAACCCGAGTACACTGACAGCGAGCTGTTCCTTTGCCAACGGAGAGCGGATCTGGTAAGGCATCTGTGTGACAATAAGGGCGTTCACAAGCGCACTATTAGTCATGCAGTTGAGGCGACACTGAAGGTCTGGGGAGCCCACAAACGTGTAGGTAATCTACACTTTAAGTGGCGCACTAACAGGCTTAAACAGTGGAATTACCTCACGGAACCTGACTGGCAGAGATTGTGTAAGGGCGCCAAGTGCGAACAAACCGATCTCGGGCCGGACACCGAAATTCCGATGCCCACTGTGAAAAAGGGTACCCCCCTAAGAAAGATCTAAAAAGGGGCCGCCAGTCATCCAAGGATGAGACCAAAGGTGGGCGTGATCGTTCTCGCAGTGAACCTGCGAAGAAACGGGCCGCCACAGCCATGGTTACATCTGAGGTCGACACTAGTCAAACCGTCGGTACCGTTTCGGTCTCTTCGGTTGCATTGCCCCCTGTTGCTGACCAACTGCCCCGGCAGGAGAGACAGAAACTGGGTAATGAGTTGGCTATTGTTCAGAACTCATTGGGTGACGAGCAGGTGAGTCAAGTTGCTGCTGACTATGTCAAGCAGTACAAGTGGAGTCAAAAGCAAAAGAAAGCTTTGGCTGCACAGGAGGGTTCCTCACCTGTCAGTGACGCTGAACAGGTAGAGGCACAACAGCCGGATGGGGCGTCAGCCCAGCCGACTGCTCCACCACAGCACGCAGCAACCTCTGACCCCGTAAGGGATGACGAGGTGACTCCAGAGCCTGAGCACAGGGCTGTTGACGATGGGCTAGCAGGGTTACCTGTGTTGCCCAGAGACAGGCCTGCCTTCGACACTGCATTCTCTGACACTCTAGTCCCCGGATTTGAGCGCTACAGAGAAAAGATGGCTGAAAATGCAAGTAAGCTACTCCAGTTTCAGGTCTCTTTCTTGGAGAAGTCCTACTTTGAGCAGTACAAGTTGCTCAGAGCTCAGGCTATCTGAGAGGGAGAAGCTTGGCTCGCTGACTGAACCAGAGTCCTCGCCGAGCGTGAGGCCAATCTGGAGCAAGATCATGCCCTCTGGAGGGCTACGATCGAGCAGCTCGAATCAAGGTTGACAACTTGTGACGCCAAGTTCTTCCGGCAATTTGGGCTGAAACTGACCGAGTGGGAGAGAACTGGTTTTCCAGATATCAAGTCTAGGTTGGGGCTGGCCGTAAGGCCTGCCCCTCCAGTGACCCCAGTACTGTCAGTACACCCACCCAGGTATGAGATGCCATTCTCGTTCATGGCACACTCTACCCAGGTGGTCAGCGGAGGGGAGCCTACTGTTGCACCGAGTACATCCTCGGAGGCGACAGGTGGACTCCTTCCTCTCCAGGTGGAGGCTGCTGTGGTTTGCGCCACAGAGGCCCCTCCTGGAGGAAGTCCTGATGGGGAGGAAAAGCCATCTGGTGGTGTCCCTATGGACACCTAAGGATGGTCCCCTGTCAGGCCCTCTGGGGTGCACTGTTCCGCCCCTCGGAGGTAAAACTAAACCACGACGCAGCAAAACGCCCCTGGACAACCGAAGCAGACCGACGGTGCTGTCGTGACTTAACCGAGTCTCTACTGCCACCAAACTGGAAGCAGCCTGATGTCTTCAACAGTGGTTTACACCTAAGCCATAACCGTCGGTTCTCTACTACTGTCCAGGGCTCCTGATCCTGTGGTCACTATATTATTGTGACCTATAAACTATTATATGGATCTTCCTCCTGTGATAATTATTTATAGGGAGGCACAGACCTACCTTTTTATATTTATATTTCACAAGAGATGGAAGCACTATACGGGTGCTGGACTCTATCCATCTCTACCACCATAAACTGCTAGGTACTGGAGTACCGACCCTAATAAGGATGACGATCTATCCCACCTTGTTTAGGATATGCTATAATGGATTTTTATATATAACCTTTTCTACGCCAAAGGAAGTGGGAACTACTATAGTTCCATCTATAAAACTTTTCTTCGCCAAAGGAAGTGAGAACTATTATAGTTCTATTATTTATATATAAAGACATTATTTATATATAACTCCACACTGATTCGCACCATTGCTGAATGTAGTAGGTGATGTGTTGAGTTTCCAAGGTGGTTATTGGTGCCTTGAGCATTAACTGATACTAGTCTAGGACTATCAGTTGGACAGTTTTTATATCATGTGCCTACGGGACTGTGGTTTGATACCAAAGACTATACTGTTGATATAAACTGTTCTGTACATGTTAACTTGTATGTTCATGTATGTATGCCTGTTTTTACTATGAGTAGAAATGTTACTTGTTGATAAATAGATATACGTGGTGTATAATGTATCCAAGAGGTATTATTATTATAAAACCAGCCCTTCCTACATTCTTGAGGGGGGTAGTGTAACGGGTTGACTATAAGTCTAACTGTTATCGTTGTATATCTATTGTATGTTGTATGATGTAAAACAACACGGTTCTATTGTGTTTAATAACTGTTTTATTCATCTAACTAGTGTCGTCGGTTCATTACATACACCGACTCCTCTAGTTCGGTTATATACGGTAGTGTACCGGTACCACCTTCGGTTACCGTCGGTAGTTGTTACATAATCGTTTTACATAACTAAACCTAACAGGTGGCGCTGCTAGTACGGTCACATGGCCTACGCAGCGCTGTATATAAGGTGGCTACTTCTCCATTGGAAGTCAGTCAGGTTTGGGACTGTCGTGACATGACCACCCTGTGCTCACGGGCTTAACTCTATGCTGTAGGGTTGCCCACTGTATTATATATCTGTTACTGATCTTGTATATCCACTGGTTATACTTGTACTATAATACACCAAGAGTTTCCTTTATAATAAAGTCGCCGTATATTACAGTCTAATTCACCTTGTCTGGTTTTTGTACTCAAGTGTAACATCCGTAGTAAGAGACCAACTACATTGGGACTGTCGTGACATGACCACCCTGTGCTCACGGGCTTAACTCTATGCTGTAGGGTTGCCCACTGTAATATATATCTGTTACTGATCTTGTATATCCGCTGGTTATACTTGTACTTTAATACACCAAGAGTTTCCTTTATAATGAAGTCGCCGTATATTACAGTCTAATTTACCTTGTCTGGTTTTTGTACTCAAGTGTTACATACGTAGTAAGAGACCATATCACTTATGAAGATAAGAGCATTTGTATAAATAACTGCTGTACATACTCATCACTAAATATACATTACTCCTGTTATATATGTTAAAACTACTTTGTTCTGTTATCAGTTATAAAAAAAATCAAAATGGTATCTGTTTGTAAGCATCACTTAAACCCTCGTCAAGATGGATTGTTGCAAATAAACACGTCCAAAAAAACCACAAAAAAACCTGCTCCAGCTATTCCAGAAGCTCCCGAGCCAACACGGGAAGAGGTCTTGGAAAAGAGGCTAAAGGAAACTGAGCAAGATTTCTTGAGAAGTGGGATCAGCTGTTTAACACATACAACAGCCAAAACATCAGAGGCAAGCAGACTGCGCTTTGCAATGTCTGAGAATTCAGGCCACATGCAGTTCCTCAAAGAGGCCTTGGTATGGCTTGAGACCGTCAAGTCCGCCAACAAGAAGCGCAAAGTGGAGCATCCGTGCATCAAGGGGTGGAAGATCACCATCAATGCCCTGATCATGTTGTTGGAGAGCCCTCATGATGAGCATGAGCTGAAATTCCTGCTAACTGCGCGGCTAAACCAGGACTGCCCGGAAAATCTCTTTGGCAGCATCTGGGCAAAAGGGGGACACAGGACAAACCCTGATGCTAGAGAGTTCAGAGTCGCTTTCCAGCAGGTTGCCATCGATGCAGTTCTCCTCACCAGCAGCCAG
This sequence comes from Harmothoe impar, assembly GCA_947462335.1. NCBI lineage: Eukaryota > Metazoa > Annelida > Polychaeta > Phyllodocida > Polynoidae > Harmothoe > Harmothoe impar. Next base: position 21,864 of record CANHQG010000380.1, read on the forward strand.
ATGAACTGTGAAGAGGACATGTTGCTCAACCTTAACAGCTTCGTATCCAGCCTCCAGTAAACGTTGACCAACAGGTGCAGCCTCAAATGCAGGAGTCTCTGAGGGATATGATTTCCATATTCCAGGCCCCATGTGAGCTGGCGTTGCTAGAGCAGAATGTGGTGACCTACATCGCTGGATACATGGCAAGAAAAGTCACGAAGAAACATCCCCCATGCGTAAGACACCTGGTCAGGCAAGAGCAAGAACATGATTACCATGTACCTGAGAACATGATTCTTCTGAAGCAGAAGAGCTACGCAGGCTCCATCGGTGTTGGTTTGGTGGTTCCGGGAGACCTCTTGGTGAATGCTGTTGAAGCTATGGAGAAAACCTATGTCGCCGACATCATTGCCATGCTCCACGAGGAGGGACTGATGCAAGATGGCCACCAACTAGGACGGAAATGATCACGGGGCGCTCACACTAAACCACTGCTACAGTGGAGTAAAGCTCTATGTTAAACATTTATTCCGCCTAACTTGGGTGAATAACACACAGAGGTAACTCTAGGTAGCATGAGTTCGAGCAGATCTTCAGTAATTACCCCTAGGATCGGACTTAGAAGTAGTGGCAGGTTAGCAGGCGATATTGCAGACATATCCCGTATACCCTCGGTACTAGTAAATACAGCCGGCACCCCCTTGTCACCAGAGCCGACAACCACCATGGCAGAGCCGCAAACACTCACCCCCATGCCCACAGCCACCCTGATCGATCAGCTGTCGCACCTCAATCTCACGAACTTGAATGGGGACCACCTATCACCACCACAACTGTACAATCCTATTCCCAAGTCTCCAGACGTGAGTACAACCACTGATAAAGCAAAGAGCAACAAGGATATTGAGAGGGACTATTTAAAGAAATTAAGCTCCATCACTGACATGTTAAATATTTTGATACTTAATACCAACAAAGCTGTGGAGGTCACACTCAGAAATAACAATCAGATTGGATCACTGACCAGTTGGGATACAGCGTACGGACATTGACCAGCAAAGGATAGACATAGATGCAAACACAAAAAGCATTGGGGAGCTGTGGGAGAAGGTGGTGGGAGGGGGTGATGGTGGTATGGGAGTTGCGGGAGGGGGAGTGGATCCCGGAACTGTAACCACGTTAGTAGAAGACGTGAGGGTTCTAAAGGAACTGTGTCAGGACTTGCAATGGCAGAATAATACAAGCTCTACTGTTATAAGACAGATGAAGAGGGACTTAGAGCAGAGGGAGATTGAGAAACGACGCCCTAACATGGTCATGAGGCCTCATATAACACCCCCCAGGCAGCTATAGATGCACTATTTTTAGCACTCAACACCAACTTGAGTAGTGAAGACTGTACTGACGTACACCGCATGGGAAGGCTCGCCCCAGCACAACAATTAGCACCAGGACAGACTGCCCCCAGCCCGCGGCCCATCATGCTCACCCTCACCCGTCCTAGCAGCAAGGGGATACTATACTCCAACCTTGGGAACTTGGCGGGTCAGCCAGCATGGCTAGGTGTGTCTATAGGTGACGATCTGACAGCAAAACAGCTGAATGAACAGAAAGATCTCAGAGCCGTGGCTGCAATTGCTAAGGCTAACAATGTGGAAGTGAAAGTGAAAGCCAAAGGGGTTATTATAGGGAACCAAATGTACACGTATGAGACCATTGGAGACCTACCAGCTGCCCTCCAGCTGCCCTCAATCAAAACTGTAAAAACACCACAGGGCATCCTATTTCAGTCAAAATACAGCATTTACTCGAACATGTACCCTGCAAAGTGCAAATATGGTGGTTACTACTACAGCTCGGTGGAGCAAGGTTTTCAGCATCAGGCTGCTCTAATGGCTGAGAATGAGCCAGTTGCTGACAAAATCCTAGCTACTGACTGCCCATACGAAGCAAAACAGTATAGTTGGAGACCCTGACCCAATCCCTGACTGGGACCTGGAAGCTCAGTGTAAAGTCCTGGAGGCACTTCAGCTCTCTAAGTTCTTCCTCAATGACGTTTTACAGGAAGAGCTGCTGAGCTCTGACCTGCCCCTCGCAGAGGCCACAAAAACAAGTGGTTTGGCACAGGTCACCTGCTACAAGATGGCGCAAGAAATCTTGCTGGCAACAGACCACGCAGGAACTTGTGTGGGAAAAACTTAGAAAAGGTTAGAGAAATTCTAAGGGCTGCATTGGCAACGCCAACTCCTTAGAACTGCACTATAGTCTACTGCACTGTATGGGAGGGTAGCCTCCCTTTCTCATTGTAACTCAGTGGCACGACACGGGTCATACACACACCTTTCTTCACATAAGCCTACAGTGACTCAGTATGTTTGAGGTACTGCTTATCTGTGACAGCAGAGCCAAAGGGTTGAAGACTAAAGTTTTAGCCGAACTGATTTACATTGCTAATAAAAACAATGTGACTATGACTACAAGGCTGAAGGTTGTAGCTGCACCGGGAGCGACCTTTGAGGATAGACTACTCCCACTAGTGGTCACTGAGTTACAAGGTAGGCATTATGACCTCATTATTGCCATATTAGGTGTGAACAATATGTCAACAAAGCATCTCAATTGTACTATTACTCCAAAGTTCCAGGAAACCGGAAACCTAGTTGAGGTAATGACATTGGGGTTTGAAAGCTTTAAAGCTAAGGTCAGTGCAATAAGTGACACACCCATTGTCTTTGCCCAAATGGTTGGACTCAACTTCCTCATGTTCAATACGACCCATGGTGTGTTCCCATCTGGACAACCTGTTGTGTTGGATCCCTATACACATGAGCAGGACGTGATAAACAATAGTATACCGCTATTGAATCAAGCCATAGTCAGGATAAATGAAGATGCAGGATTGGTAGGTCCATGGTTCCAGAACTCTGTTCACCACCCCAAGAGAAGAAAGAGGTTCCATAGGTACATAATGGGACTCTAGTAATACTCCACCACAATAACTTCCAGTACCCCTAACTTAATATGATATTAAATTGACTAATAACCCGCTAAGCTGGAATCTGAATGATCTGAAATAATACTTCTTAAATTAAAATGTTGATTGTCTTGTTTTGATTGTACACTGGTATGCTTAATAAGACATAATACATTACCACTCCCAGCCTAGCCAGTACAACTACTTTATATCATTATCTAATAATCGGATCCATCCAATATATGTTATACAGGATTGGCTGGGGTATTGACGGAAGAACTCACCAGGTGGCACCACTCCCACCACCTACCTGGGCCACCTGGCCACTCACCCCAGCCAGTGCCTCATGTCCACCCACCTGGGTGCCAGGACAGACTCAGTTTTTTTTGGGAATTTGCATTTTAATCATGGTTCAATGCCAGAACTGTGGCCATGGTTTCCATGGGAATTGCAAGAACTGTCCTGGATGTGGTCAACCCGCTCCTGAGCATAAGTCTAATACACAGGAGGAGGCACAGGACACTTTACCTGGAGACACCTCAGGCCAGGTCATGGACACCGGTGGCCATGGTGGTGAGGTGGGGGGAGGGGGTGACCGACAACAACAGTCCAGCCTGTCACCCACCCCTACTGACCAGAGAGAGCCTGAAGAGGTCCTGGAGGATAGGATCGCCGCTGCTAGGGAGAGGAACGACCTATTGCGGCGTAAGAGGGACCTAATCGACCTAAACAAGAGGTTAGCGGAGATAGAGCTTGACAATGCGGCCTTAGAGGAGGAATACAAACAGTCGATGAGGTCGCTCTATGCCTCCCAGCAGTCGGCCATTGCTCAACGTCAACAAGGTATGTCCGCATTCGGAAACACCCAAACATCCCCTCCCACCGCCCATACAGCCTCTCAATCCGCCTACACAGCCGCCCCGGGGGCGTCAGCGAACGCGGACGGCAGCAGCGTCCGTCACGCGGACGCATTCGGAAACGCGGGGGCGGCCGCAGTCAGCGGCAGTGATCCGCGGGCAGGAGCAGGGCGGAATGTGGTATCGGCGAACGCAGCCAGCGGCGGACAGCGCCTACCTTCGCTGGTTTTCGGCGGAACAGGCGCCAAATATGCGGATCAGACAGCCCGCGGGGACCCAGCAGCAATCCAAGATGGCCCCCAAGCGCATGTAAACATTGCGGACAGCCTATCTGGAGATGAATTACAAAGTTTCCTGCTAAATTCTCAGCATGTAGGAAGCTTTGGTACCCCCCAGCACATGGACTATACACAGGGGAGGGATCATACACCCGCGCAGATGGCGGCAGCGGCCGGGATGATGGCAGGAGGCAGCCAGCAGATGGGTGCCAGTGCACACACACAGCCCACAATGCAGCCTCAGCCCTTCCCTCAGCTGTTTTACAGGGATGGATCCCTTTACACAGGACCTACTCAGCAGCAGCAGCAGCCCAGTGATACTTCTACCACCCTACAGGCCGGCCTGTCTAAGGCAGGTCTCACCCCTGCCCACATGGGCCTGCAGGGCAACTTCTCCAACTTCATGGACACCAGGAACAACCAAGGTTCAGGTGAAGGTGATTTGCTTTCTACTCTGTGTAGGATTGGGGAGGTGACTAGGAGAAAGAGGTCTAGTCACTGGCTCAGACCTGATTACCACATACCCACTGACAAGGTGTACTCTGACATGACATACAGGGAGTTACTGTTTGGTATGACATGTGTCCAAAAGAAGTTGATGTTTGCCAATCTACCTCAGTGGTCTGCTAAAGACTATGGGGATCATATGAGGTTTGTAGCCATGAAGGGCCTATCCAATTCATTCACTGCCCCAGCCCTAGCCAGGTATGAACATGACCTCACCTCCAAGGTTCTGTCAGGGGAAGTAGAAACCTTCTCTGCGGCAGATCATGAGGGGGTGTACACTCACCTAGGGGCTGAAAACCTCACAATTGTAGCAGAGCTGAGAGCAGAGATAGCCAGGATGAAGGGGGGCTCCAACAAGAACAGTGGCAGTTCCAAGAAGAAGGGGGGAGTCATTCATCCCCGGTGCCCGGAGGATATATGTGCTTCCTTCAACTACACCCACTGTGGCTTCAACCCCTGTAACAGGTCTCATGTGTGTGCTGTATGCAGGGGGGGCCACAAGGCCAAGAGTGGATGTGTGAGCCAAGGCCAGCAGAACACTAGCCATGTAGGCCAGGGTCCATCATTCCCTCCTCCTCAGTTTGGTCAGCGGCCAACCTGATGGGATCCAGCCCCCATGCGTACTCCATCATCGTATTCACCAAATGTTGTTTGTAAGGTGCCCAACATGACTTGCACCAGCTCACTAGAGGATCTGATAGAAGGCTATTCCCATTATGCCCCCCTCTGGGACAGTGATTGTGACCATATACTAGAGGGTGTAAGATCTCAGATGAAGCCAGCTGGGTGGAGGTCAATGTTAAGCGGTGGACCTACAAACATATACGGGGTGGACACTTGGGACTTCGACAGCCATTTTTTGCTTGATGGTATGCTACACGGCTTTAAATTGGTTGACCCTGATTCCCCAATTGACCCCTATTCTACCAAGAATTATGTTAAGTCAGACGCGCTGGACTTTATAGACAGTTTAATTGAGGAGGAATTAGCGGCGGGCAAGCTGTCGGTAGTCTCGGACCCCCCTACCTGTATACACGCCATGGGAGCGGTCGACAAGAAGGGAGGGGGGTTCCGACCCATTACGGATGCAAGTAGACCCGAAGGCCGCTCTATAAACTCTTTCATGCAGGAGACCTTTCATCACTTTAGCTACTCCAGCATTGACGATGTAGTTAAGGTTCTAGAGCCCGGTATGTACATGTCGGTCTCGGATGTCTCCAGCGCGTATCGCTCAATAATGATAAGGCCTAGTGATCGTGAGTACCAGGGCCTTGAATGGGAAGTGCACGGCAAGCCTACTTTCTTGGTGGACAACTTCCTGTCCTTTGGTACCAGAATGGCCGCTTTCCTGTTCAATCGGATTACGGACAGCATCACACGCTACATGCGCTCGCATGGATACACATGCTTCAACTACTTAGATGACCTATTAGTCCTCGGCCGGTCGTTCTCTGAATGCCAGGCCGGTCAGCTATTCCTCCACAGCACCCTGAGGTCACTAGGTTTCTACATCGCCTATAAGAAAGTGTTGTCACCCTCTCAGATCCAGGTGTATCTAGGCGTAGAGATAGACTCTTTAACTATGGAACTACGCCTGCCTAGGGACAAGCTAGCCAAACTTCACACCGAGCTGCTCTTCTTTGCTGGTCGCCGTAGGGCGACAAGGAAGCAGCTTCGTCGCCTGTGTGGGGTTTTAGCCCACTGCTCAACCCTGGTCAGGGGGGGCAGAACTTTCTCCCACAGAATTATAGCTATGTTGTCAGCATTCACAGGGGGTAAAAGGTACATCACCCTATCCACAGCCTTCTTCGAAGATCTAGACTGGTGGCAGCGGTTCGCCTCATGGTTTAACGGTAGTGCGAATATCATTGCAGCGACCCCCCAGGCGTGCGCGGACCTCTACATGGACGCGTCGGGTGTGGGGTACGGTGTACACTACGGTACAGATTGGCTGTGCGCGGGGTGGTACTGTGACCTATCCATGAACATCGATTATCATAATCATTGCCTCCCCTGTCCTGATGTATTTGTGCCTGATAACATTAATGTCCAGGAGCTGTTTCCCATCCTAATGGCCATACAGAGATGGGGTCCCTCCTGGAGAGATAGGAAGGTCATCTGCTTTTCTGACAATACCCATGTGGTCAGTGCGCTGAATAAAGGAAAAAGCGCTAATAAGCACGCTATGACCTTCCTAAGACAACTTTTTTGGCTTTCTGTACTCTACAATTGTCAGCTGACAGCAGTTCACATTGCTGGCAAACTCAACGTCGTCGCTGATGCTCTATCTCGAGTGCTGTTACCCCCACATAACCTACCACTTTTCATCTGTTGCAGCGGGGAACAGCCTCGGGGTAGAGCTCGACGCCCGGGCGGCAGAGATCAGAGCGCACGCGTGGAGTGTCGCGACATGGAAGACTAAGTGTAGTCAGTGGAAAAGATACATTAACTTCTGCGCGAAGACCGACTCACCTGTTCTCCCCACTACCCAGCGCGTTATGTGTCGGTACATTGTGTACTTGTCAGCTGATGTGAAATACGCCACTATTGATAACTATGTGAGTGCGGTCCTGAGTCTCAATTCGCACTATGGTTATGATGTTTCATCAATTCGTGGGAACTTTATATTCCGGAGTACCATGTCGGGGCTGAGGAGGATCCTTGGCGATCCAACCCCTATTCGGGTAACCCTTTCGGTGTCCCAATTGTTAGCCATGTTTGGCTTTGTAAATATTCATGATATCAATGACAGAGCCATGTGGGCCTGTGTAGCTGTGAGCTTCAGGACCCTACTTAGGAAAAGCAACCTTGTGCAAGGCTCTACGGCAAACTCAGGCACACATTGCCTCCGTCGCAGCGCTGTCAAGTTCACCCCTTGGGGGATGTTGGTCACAATATCCAGCTCCAAGACCATCCAATACGGTCAGCGTGTTCATCAAATCCCGGTGGCTGCGGTCGATGGGTCACCGCTGTGTGCTGTGAGCCTCCTGAAGACCCACTTTCTGGACCTGCCTTCTTCGAACCCTGACTCACCTGCCTTCTTGGTCAGGCTTAGGGGCTCTGTAACACCTCTACAGTACCCGAGGCTCCTGACCTTCCTAAAGAAACTCTTACGACTCATCGGAGTGGACACGGAGCGAGCAGGTGTCCACTCGCTCAGGAGATCCGGGGCAGCGTTCATGCACCTGTGCGGTGTCCCACTGGAGGATATCCGGTTCACCGGGGACTGGGCGAGTCTCTCTGCCCTCATATATTTGACCAAGCCCCTGAGGACCCGGATTCTTACGGACTGTGCCATTGCTAAAGCAATTTCCTCCAGCTTCTAGGCTTCCTCTAACAGTTATTATAAAAATAGACTTGGATAGACTTTGACTCGGTGGTTGCCGGTCTATATTTACGACCATCTCAGGCCCAACCGCAGTTATCCCCGTTTGTCCCTTCTATGCTCATCTCCTCCTAGTCAATGGATCCATCCAATATATGTTATACAGGATTGGCTGGGGTATTGACGGAAGAACTCACCAGGTGGCACCACTCCCACCACCTACCTGGGCCACCTGGCCACTCACCCCAGCCAGTGCCTCATGTCCACCCACCTGGGTGCCAGGACAGACTCAGTTTTTTTTTGTTTTTTTTTTTTTTCTAATATATACATTTACACTTTACGTTATTACTTGTTAATAAATAGGCCGGTCTATATTTACGACCATCTCAGGCCCAACCGCAGTTATCCCCGTTTGTCCCTTCTATGCTCATCTCCTCCTAGTCAATAGCTCACCAAACGTCCTCCACTCTGTATATTTGATATAGACTATATTCCAAATCAAATTACCTGTGCTTTTAGTAATTACTCATTTGATCAAATCTGTAAAATCATATTATCATTAAGTAGTATGACATGTACTTTTCTCTGTTGCAATGGTGACTGATGGATAGGCTCCCCTCCCGTGCCTGCTGACCTGATAGTAAATGATACGCCCACAGACACTGAAATTGAACACTACTTGATAAACAGGATAAGATGAGTATCAGTGGTACCTCACGTGAGCTACCACTAACTGTTCTATTCTGCTTGATTTTTGACATTTTTGACATGGTAGACAGCTTATAAAGCAGGGCAAAACATGTGCTTCTTTGGTTATTCATGCAATAAACGTAACAACAAGTATGATCTTCCCACTCATTAATTATAACTCTTTGTAACGAAGAACTACAGTAGACATTTTGTTGATAGACATTTGCTATTGAAGATATGGCTGCTTAATGTGTACATCATTGATTAGTTATGGAACATTGTTCATGCTATTGGTAGCACAGTAAAATAGATATGACACAAAGGACATTTCGTTATTGATTTTCTGTGTCTTAATTAAAAGATGCTTATTGATACTGTTATTCTATCCAACTTTCTCTCCGTATCAAGATGCTATTGTAAAGTTTTTGTATTCACAGTGGCAGTGACTCTACATGCCTGCTGCTTGAAACCTTTGTAATACCCCTCAAAGCCTCATACCACTCTGCAGACACAGTACACCTGGACTGGTACAAAGCTGCACGCTATCCTACTCATACCCTTCTTCAAGATCTGGTAGGAAAAGCCTTACATACTTTTCACTAAAAGAGCGCCCCACCCCCCCCCCTCTCCGTCCAACCTCTAATGTTTGGCAAAAGGGTTATGACCATGAAACACCCCCCAGACAGCCTTGAGCAGAAAGTCTGGAATTCTTATTATGGGTTTAAAGGCCGGAGGGTTGGGACGTCACTTAACATCACTGTGTTACCTGGAGGAATGACTGGGTACCGGGTAAGAAAGGATGTCTTCTCTTGACTTTAATGGGTTTAGGGGCCTGCATCTCGGACATATAAATGCTAGGAGTCTACCTGGTGGATATGAGGACTTAGAACCTCAGCTAGCGGATTCAAATATTGACTGCCTAACGGTATCTAAATCATGGCTGCATGATAAACTCCCTGACAGTAAGGTCTATGTTCAAGGCTATAACATTATAAGAATGGACAGGTATAATGCACATCCAAACAGTGGGGATGGCCTTAAGGCATACATCCGGAATGATGTAACAGTCAATACAAAGTTCCCCTCTGACTATAATGTCAATGATGCAAACCTGGAATTGCAGCTATTTACTATAAAAAGGGGAATGAATAAGAAACTGTTCATAGCCAACGTATATAGACCACCCAATGGGAATGCAAACACAGCTATTGAAACCATACATGAAAAAATAGCCAATGTATTGGAAGATTATAGGGGATGTGAAGTTTACTTAATGGGTGATTTCAACATAGACTTACATAACATGGAAGGGGAGGGCAGAAAATTAACCAGAACTGCTAACGCCTTAGGCCTGAAACAACTAATCACAGATTTCACCCACTACAATCCTAAGACTGGCAAACATACAATTATAGATCACATCTGGACGAATTCCCCCCAAGTATTTGATAGCGGTATAAAGTCTCCCTGTAAAAGTGACCATGAAATGGTTTTCGTCACTCGCCTATATTCACCCTCAGCCAGAACTAAAGTCAAATTCATTGGCAGAAGCTACTTAAGATATGTTAGTGATAACTTCACCACCGGTAGGGTGTTACATCGGCCGCTACAATGCGTCCCCGCAGGACAGTTTCAGGGAAAATACTGACATGGTTTCACACATATGCTCCCCATTGCTTTAATATACATTCCACAATGTTGGTTGACCCCTTCATTTAATCCCAATGAATATGCGCTCCTAATAGGCATAGTAATTCTAATGCCATATAATTCATTTCTACATTAAAATACCTGTAAATGTGCAGCTATCCCTGAGTCTTAGCACTGTGTGAGTGGGTAGCCTGTGGCACCTACATCTGCAGTAGGAGATTTAGACATGGCCTCAATCAATGTCAACTATGGGAAAATCTATAGAATTCCAAATAGTATTAAAGCTATTGGCAGTTTCTATACATATTAGGGTATCCCATAAGAGGTGCACATTTTTATTGTAACCAACAGTTACGATTTTGTGACAAATTATGTCAAAATATATGACTTTGCATCAACTTATTAGAAAATGTGCATTCATATGATAAAACTACATGTTCTGATGGACAGAATGCATCCATAAAACATGATACAGCTTTGGCCAAATCCCCCATACTTGAAGTCAAAGTACCCCTATATCTCCCCCATAATTTGAGTAGACTTATGATCATTTCAAGAATATAAATCTTTACACAGATAGTACCTCATGCATATATAATAAGAGATACAGATTCATATATAATAATGGTGGAATGATCAACAGTCTCTTTGATATACCTTTTGAGTTATCATATTCTAAACTGAATGTACATTCTACTCCCAGTGCCTGTGGCTGCCTGCAGGGTGGCTACTCAGCCCTTACCACCCTGCAGTGACCATTGTGTACCCTCAGTCTGAGTGCCATGAGCATGATAGGTTATATATAGAGCAGCAGGGGTACAAATACAAGGACTTTTTCAACTTTACAGCATTCCCACACATTTAATAAAACAGATATCTTTATTCAGTTTTTTGCATAGTCCTAATCCACCTCTTTTCTTTGGGGACCAGTAGATAAATATACTCTGATGATCATAATTCATTTTCGATGTAACACCCTACCACCGGTTTAAAAAACCTCAACTGGGTCAACTTCTGGGCTTGCGACAATGCTGAAGAAGCCTGGGAAATATTCATAGATGGAATCACATATCTTCTTGACCTAACTTGTCCTGTGAAGGAATTCAGTTTTAGGCAAAAGGAATCCCCGTGGATGGACAGAGATAGAATAACGCTTGTTAAAGACGAGAGAGGCATGGGCTAAGTATAAAAGGACCAACTCTGTTGATGACCATAATATATATACATATCTGAACAATCTCTCTAAAGAAGAAAACTTTAATGCCAAAACTAAATATTTTCAGGACCTCTTCACAGCAAACCAAAATAAGCCTGCACAATATTGGAAAGCCATAAATGAACTCCTAAACCCCCGGCCTAAAGACATACAATTCAACCTGGTAGACCAAGCCTCTGATCAGCAACTTCCTAGTGATGAAACCCCAGACTACATTAACTCCTTTTTTGTCAACATTGGAAGCAATCTAGCGCAAAACATGAACCTGGAATGGAACCAAGTGGGACCTCAAACAGATAGCATATTCTCCTTTGACGAATGCACACTTGAGGACCTCCTACCAATCCTACGTAAGATCAAGATCAACAAATCTTCTGGTGTGCAAGATATTCCAGCCCAAGCTTTGAAAGATGCAATGCTCACTTTACCTTATCACATACTCCACATAGTCAACCTCGTCATCACTAGACAGAAATTCCCGGACTCTTGGAAGAAGGCTCTAGTCAACCCCATCCCCAAGGGAGGTGACACAACAGACATAAATAATCTCCGTCCTATATCCCTCCTACCCCTTCCTGCTAAAATTACAGAAAAAATTCTACACAAACAGATCATTAAATATCTAAATAACAATGACCTTCTTAATGAGAATCAGGACGGGTTCAGGCCAGGTAGATGCACATTAGACAGTCTTAGCAAGTTAACAAACAATATATACAACTCCCTAAATAAAGATGAATGCACCACAGCTATCTTCCTGGATTTTAAAAAAGCTTTTGATACTTTAGACCACAAAATTCTCAACAAAAGACTAAAAAACTTTGGCTTTAACATAAACTCCTCAAAATTGATAAAAGATTATTTGACCAATAGAACTCAAACAACAAAAGTAAATGGCACTGTCTCAGGTACAGAACGCATCACATGTAGGGTACCACAAGGGTTTGTCCTGGGACCGCTCCTATTTCTCTTTATACATTAATGACCTCAGTTACACCCTACAAAATCTGAAGTGCCAACATTACGCAGATGATACTGTCATATATATCGAACATAAACCCCAAGACAGAAATATTGAAGGCATTATCAACAGGGACCTTGAAAGGGTAATTGACTGGTGCATAAGAAACAAATTATCCTTAAATGCTAAGAAAACAAAAGCCATGACCTTCCAGACTAAAGCCTTAGCCAAGCTCCTGACACACCCTAATCTGACTATTGGACAAGACAGAATCCTTTTCACCCCGACATACAACTACCTGGGACTACATCTTGACTGTGCATTAGATTTCAAGAAGCAAGTGGATGAAGTTGTGCACAAGCTGGATTATAAGTCATATCTATTCAGGAGGATTAAGGATAACACCACAGAGCAGGCAGCTCTAGACATCCTGAAGACAATGCTGCTTCCCATGGCAGATTATGGTTACCTCATTTATGGGACATGCATAAAAACACGACTCTGGAGAATTCAGCTTATTGTTAATAAGAATCTCAGAACCTGCTTATGGAAAAGGGGAACTACAAACACTGAGAAACTACTTAAGGCAGCTGATATTAACTACATGGCAGATAGAAGGGAGAAACATCTACAGTATAAGGCATTTGTAGTGTCACTGGACGCCAAATCCTTAGACAAAAGAAACATCCGCAGCAGAACACATGATGAAAGACTGTTGAAAGTGACCAGGCCCAAAAACCCAATTTATAGACAAAGCCTGGAATATAGGGTAGCAAAGACATGGAACAAGTTTGACACAGATGTAAGAGCTCTAAAAACAACAGACCAATTCAAGCAGTGGAATGATGGGAAATACAAGGATATGTTAAAATTGCTACCAGATATAACCCCTAGACAGAGAGATGACACCTGATCGCCCGTACTGCCTGGAACCTCCCCCTACTGACACAGTGTGACGTCCCATCCTATGTGAAACCTACCGGCTATTTATAATGTAATAAGTAACCCTAAGTAGACCCTGAAAACTCATAAATGGCCCTTGCAAATCCCCCCCCAACCCCCAGCCCTTCCCCCACTTCTCTCTTCTAACATAAAATTAAATTATTCTTCTCTTAATCTTTCCTTCCTCCTTTCTCCCTTCTATCCTTCCCCCTCTCGATTCCGACCCTAGAAACATGGAGTCTTACAAACTAGCAAGCAGTTGGTATTGATTGTCTTATATAACTTATGTAGCACTAACATTAAAATAGCACTATGCAACCCAAAATTCTAACAAACACATTAGAAAATGTTATAAAAGACTTATGAAAGAAATTGCAGGCTTCCCGGCTCTTAACTGAGCCGAGCAGCCTGCAATCATATGGACCTGTGTGGTCTAAATATATTCCGTCATATGACGGACAGGAGTTGTACCAATCAAAGGGTTTAACCCTCCGCAATTTCTGTATAAATAAAGGAAATAACAAACAAGACTGGCTCACAAGATGATTCAGAAGCCGCGATCATGCTGCAGCACATGTGACGAGTGCCATAGAGAGGTGTGCCGATTGTATCTCACCCTTCGCCTCCACCACACAATCAAACAAAACAACATCAGGCTGCACACTTTCAGTGGAGGGAAGAAGAACCAGAAAATGGCAAAACTGAACCACCAGTGAGGAAGAGGGAAATAGGTATAGTGTATGTAGTTAAAGAAG